>CACVCL010027429.1:45000-157662 GCA_902729485.2 Mus minutoides | reverse complement strand
TCCTGGATGGTTTTGTTCCATTCCATCACCTGTTTGGAATTGTTTTCCTGTAACTCTCTACGTATTTCCTCTTTAAATGCTTCTAGTTGTTTATCTGTGTTTTCCTGTACCTCTCTTAGTTTTTCCTCTTTAAATGCTTCTACTTGTTTATCTGCGTTTTCCTGTAATTCCTTCTTGTAGTCCTCCATCATCATCCTGAGGAGTGACTTTATATCCATGTCCTGTTTTTCTGGTGTGCTGTTGTATCTAGGACTTGATGGGGTGGGTGAATTTGGATCTGGTGATGCCAAGTACCCTTGGATTCTGTTGTTTCTGTTCTTGTGCTTACCTCCCGCCATCTCTAACCAAGGAGACCTGGTATTGGTGCAGGCCAGCAGGGAGAGTCTGAAATGGACTTGGCTTTTATCTCTGTCCTGGCTGGTGACTCAGGTCGCAGGGGAGTCCAGGGGAGAGTGCGCAGAGCCTGTGCCCGAGCCCTGGGCTGGTGAGGGTGCACGGGCCCGACCGGAAGGGGAAGGGAGAGTCTGTCCTCCTCTGGGCACTTAACTAGGTCCTGGCTGTAGACTGAGGTCCCGCGGGATTGGGCAGAAACAGATGCTGCCTTCAGCTGCTCACCTGTGGTCCCAAGACAGCCTGTGGTCCCAACAGCCTGGGGAGTCCAGGGGAGAGTGCGCAGAGCCTGTGCAGGAGCCCTGGGCTGGTGCTGGATGCATGGGGCCGACCGGAAGGGGAAGGGAGAGTCTGTCCTCCGCTGGGCCCTTAACTAGGTCCTGGCTCTTGACTGAGGTCGCACAGGATTGGGCAGGAACAGATGCTGCCTTCAGCTGCTCACCTGTGGTCCCAGGACAGCCTGTGGTCCCAACAGCCTGGGGAGTCCAGGGGAGAGTGCGCAGAGCCTGTGCCCGAGCCCTGGGCTGGTCGACCATTTTCTTTAATAGAACATTCATCAAGACAGAAACTAAACAAAAATAATAAAAATAAACAGAGGTAATAATCCAAATGGATCTAAAAGATATCTATAAAACATTTCACTTAAACTTTTTTCTTATACGGAAGAAAAGACGTGGAGTGTCTTGGAAGAGGTTTTAATTTGTATATTAGTCAGTATTTCGTTAGGAGTTGTCTTCTTCTAACTTAATTGGGGACGTAGAATTACCTGTTGATTCTTAATTTCAACCTAAATTTGTTGTCGTCTTTGTTCTCTTTTGGATGTTTAATTACCTTTGACTTGTTGGAACTCCTCAATGGTTAATGGATCAGGGAAGAAACAAAGAAAGAAAGAAATGATGTTCTCAAATTCAATGAAAATAAACACATAACATACCCAAAAATATTTTCTTTCATAATTTGCCTTTAGGAAATAAAATTTTATGTGCTTTTGTAATATTCATACTTCAGGCATTATTTTGCAAGTTTCTAAAAATCAAGTTTAAATTTTAAATCAAATTCTATGTCCAGATATATTTTTAAGGAAAAAGAAAATTTTATATGTTTGTTTATTTTCTTGAAAATATTTTTAGCTACATATGTATGGTGTTTTTCAACTACTGTCATTATTAACAAGTAAAAATTATTATCAGAGCTATAATAATACAAATACACTTATCTCACAGCCAAACTAAAGAGGTTGGAAGTCAATGTCTATACCTTTCATGCAGCAGAGCTAAGGGTTTTTAGAGGCATAGCATTGTCTTCAGAAATATTTTCTGAGTGGTAAAATCTTCAGTAATCTGTCAAGCAACAGAAGTTACTTAATCACCTTTGTCAAAATCTAAGACATAATCCCAATTTTAACTTCTTCCTTTAAAAGAAATCTATTTCATTTAAAATATTAGTAGAAATGAAATTCAAGCCTTTTTTTATTTAAATATAGGTTATCCCCTATCTTATGTGTTAAGATGTAAGTCTAGACAATCTTGTGACACTAATGAATGTGCACCATTTACTCACACTGATAATTACTGAAGAAGGTTGAATTTCAATTCTCGAAACATCTGAAAATGAGAGTGATACAGAGTAGCATAAGCCACAAGTTTTAGAGAAGGTACGGATGCCATGTGAAAAACCATTTCCATTCCATGCACCCACCCTTCCTTTGTACCTCTGTGAAGGTTCAGTAAATTCTGTGTACAAGTAGGGCCAACTCTAGAAAAAGTGCACTCAGGTTCACAACATTAAACATGTAAAAATAATTTTAAAGCACCAAAGGGCAACACTTCTGTTCACTACACTGTGAAATAATAAATGAGTTTTATTTAAAGCTGCCAAGTTTGTGGCAATTTGTCATGTAGCAGTAGAAATCAAATTCAAATAATTATCTGTCAAATGCCTAAGAAAAAAATGATAGCATGTGTGTGGCAGAAACGGTGGGGGCACCTCTAAATAAATGCCAGGAGCCAAGCAGCTATAAAAGCAGTTCCTGCAGGAGGACCTAATTGAGGACTGCCTGAGAGAGACCAAGGATTGCTGGTGTCAACAATGTCAGCCACTTGGGAAGTACTGTATATAAAAGATGCTTTATTGTGACAAATGGGATGCAAGTGGAGGGTATTAAAGGAGCTTACAGCAGTGTTCAGAGAGCTCTCTGCAGCTTTTCTCACCTGCTACCTGAGCCTGTATCATTGAATTTGTGCCATCTCACCTCCAACCCACAAAGTCAGGTAGGGATAGACAGCAAGTAGTCCAGGGCACAGGCAACCTTTAACACCCAACATGGAGCCAACATGGACAGTCCTACCTCAGAAAATGAAAAAAATGTTCAACCATTTGTCAGCTATATGTGGCTGAAGCTGTACAAGGAGTCCCCAGGATGTACTTGAAGTCCATTGCATAGATGATATCATGCTTACACAACCTAGCCTGCCCGATCTTGAAAGGTTGTCTCCTCAATTATTGCTTAAATTACAAAAACTCAACATGCAGGTTGCTTCTCTTCTGAAAAGATTCAGAGAGTTCCCCCATATGCCTTCTTGGGCTTTTCTATTCCTGTCATGATTAAGCCCCTGGCAAAAGAAGCTTACTCCCTTAGGGAACTGTAACAATAGTGTGAAACTGTTAACTGGCTCAAACCTTTCCTGTCTTTCAGACCAGTAGATGAGGCACCTCTTTTGTCTCTTGGAGGTGCCTATCAGCTCCTCCAACAGAGATAAACTAACATCTGAAGCTACAAACCTACTACAGAAAGTTATGGGGATAAACTTTCTGTACCTTTCTGTACCAACTCTGTTAAGGCATGATCCAATGAAACCCCTCCTGGCCATAATTTTGTGGTTCTTTGAGGGACTCAGTGGCCATGACAGATGAAAAAGGCCTCTCATTCTATTAAGGCCATGAAATCATCAATGCTATAAGTGGCAGTGACTTGGGCTCCCAAGATTGACAATGGTCTTGTGTATTAATCTCAATAGTTCAGCTTCCTATCCTCATAGAGAATCAGTCACTCCTTTGGGATACTATATAATCAAACAATCATAGAGCAGTTTGCTCCTTGAAAGGAACACTTGCTCAGGTCACTTCCCCAGAATCCAAAAGAGATTCACACCTAGCCTTGGTGGAGGTCCTGTTTCATGTGAACTTTCTCTTGGTGGAGGTCCATTTCATGTGAAAGTGCTGAGCCTCACTTATAAACATTGAGCATTTTGCTGACAGACACTGCTCTCCCGTTGGTTAGATGGAGGGAAACCAATTACCTCTCAATAGCAGCCACTCACTCAGCTTTTGACAGGGGTACAAGTTTATGCATGTGCTTTCCCTGAGGACACAACTGCCCCAATATGGGTACCCTCAAGAAATGTTTGCCAGGCTACAGATCAGGGGTAGGGGGGATAAAGGAGCCAAAAGAAGATCAGGATGCACTGTACATACTGTGTTGATTAATTTTTCTTCAGCCTGGAAGGGCAGATGAGATCTGGGCTTTGGTGTCCCTGCCCCCACCCCCACCCCATTATTTTGCCTGTGGCAGTTAACTTCCCAGCCTACCCTGATCTTTTCTTTACCAATGTGAGTTTGGGTTTGCATTTCATGGAATTAGTCACTACTATATGATGAATAGAAGGTACCTGGACCACAGAAGAAATTCTCTGATTTACTACCAATGTTTTCTCCATTGGCCCTTGTATCTAACTACACAATATGACCATGGGGGGACTTTCATGGTAATCTAACGTATGGCATCATGTTCGGCATGGAATTTTATATACCTTACTAATTACAAATCCCCAAATGATCCCCCAAGATATCACATCCACCCCTGCCTCACAGTTCTAGGTCCCTCAAATGCCCACTTTCCTGGGTCTTGCTTTTCTTTGGGAGCACTGCCAGCTTACCTTAGGTGTAATATTTGTTGGAGATTACCTTATATTATTGTCTAACCTTACACTTGGTATGTGGAGGCTTACCTCATGTGATGCTTGCAATATTACTCTCTATACTAACAAGAACCCCATTAGATTCCAGTATGACCCCATTATGAGCAACTGGGATTTGTGTGGCCTCTCTAATTGTCTTGTTCTATGCCCCCATACTCTCATAAAAAGTTTCCGTCTCTTTAATGGGGCATATTTCCACATAAACTTGTCAGTGACAATGTTGACTGAGGCAACCCCATGAATATGACCATTGGCAGCCAGGTTGGCTTGAGAGCTACTCCAGTCTCTATCTGACATCCCTTTTTCTTTCTGATTCCTAATACCTCCATTGTCAGAGACAGCCCTAGCTGCATTAATGAGAAATGTCTTCTGACAGCCTACTGGATGGGGTATTCAACAATGACTTTCCTGATGAAGGAGCCAGCTGCTATTTGGATGCCTGTGATAAATACCACCCACTTTTATTCTATCACTCTGATAGTCCAGTCTCAAAACTCCTACACTGGAGAAAGAGGGATTTTGTTGTTACAGCTACCATCATTGCAGCCATCACTGCAGGCATTACCAGGGCAACAACAGCTACTGTTGCCTTGATCCAGACAGCCACTCTGGACAGATACTTTCAATGCTATATTCTCTAAATCAACTGAGATGCTGCAGGCATAGGAGGTACTAAATCAACATCTTTATCAAGCCAACTAACTTTTTTTTTTTTTTTTTTTTTTTGACTTACTGGCTGAAAAGTTCGCCCTTGTTAGGAACAATTCTCTATTTGCATAGGACTCCAGTTTTCACTCAATCTACCTAAACTCTTACCAGGTACATAACACCACAGTGGCCCAACAACAGTTGCCTCAGTATCTTGAAGGTACCCACTCAGACAAATTCCTTAACTATTATGAGCTGTAAAGGAAGAACATAGCCAACCTCAATGAGACCAGGGTATCTGTGCTCTCCCTACATGCTAGATTCTTGGGAAAAGTGTGGGACAAAATTAAAAGACTGTTTGACCCCTTGTCGATAGCCACTTAAGCTATGATGGGAGGAACTCTCATGCTAATGATTATTTTAAGAGTCTTGCATAACATATCTCTAGGCAGCATTCCATAAATAAGTTGGACCCTCCAGGTGCTGATGGCTCTCCAAAATTCAGATTGTGCCCCCCCCCAAGGAAATGATGGCAGTGATCTATGAGACTACCATGTAAGCTGTTCCTTATCTTCCTTTTGTGTGACATGGCTCAGAAGTGATATCTCATTGAGTGCTGGTAGTCAATGATGGTTAAAGGCCCTGGGAGACAGGACAACCTAAGGCAGACACAGTCCAGTGTACTGGGAATCTCCTATGGTGGGGTCAACAATGGTAACCTGGCTCCCATTAGGCTGTCAAATTATATATATATATATATATATGAATATGTAGCAGGAATGTTGGAGCAACCTCTATGAAAACATCGGAGCTGAGTAGCACCAAAGGTCACTCCTGTAGGAAGACCTAATTGAAGCTTGCCTGAGAAAACAAGAATTGCTTGTGCAAACAGTGCCAAACAATTGGGAACTGCTGTTAAGAAGAGATGCTTTCTCGGATCAACCGGGGCAAAGGTGAATGGTATTAAAGGTGCTTACAGCAGTGTTCAGAGAGCATTCTGTGGTGTTTCTCACCTGTTCCTGGAGTGTGTGTATTTGACTCTGCTCCACCTTACCTCCAGTTCCAAAGGACAGTAGGATCACCAAGGAGTAGTCCAGGGCACAGGCAACACAATGTGTATATTTTTTTTTCTAAAATAAATTGGTAAGTATGGAACATATATGCACATATCTATAAACACATGTATACACATACACATATGTATGCCTCAAATAAAATGTTCAATTCCCAGATGCTTTATTTAAATTCATTTATTTATTTGGTTGGTTGCTTATTTAACATTATAGTTACTATGACTTAATTTAATATTTTTAATAATTTATGTACACATTTAATAAGTGAAGTGTACTTAATCACAGAAAAATCTGATTCAAGGATGCTTTTCCAAGAAAATGAAAACTAATGTCCATGAAAACTCTTTTATGGCAAAGTTTTCTAGAATTTTATGTACAGTTACTTAAAAATGTAAAGCAAGCAAGATATCATCAGCTAGTAAATGAAAATCACAAATTTTGCCACACACCAAATTTAATTTTACTCAGCAAGGAAAAATAAGAAAACTATTATGCAATTAAACAGACTCTGTGGCCAGAAGGGCTTTATGGGTAAAAGCATCGTTGAGCTTTTTCAAATAATATATGTAATATCTGTCTGTTTAACTTTGTACAACACATTTTCATAATCAAATATACAAGTCTTAACTATTAACACACTGAGAGCTTAAAAATAGTGCATATATGACAAAAGCTCAAATTATATATACATAAAGAAATTGTACAGAAAAAAAAATAAGAATCCCATTGTAGAAGAATGAGAAGGGGGAAAGGTTAACAAATATGGGTGCAGGCTTCTACTTTTGATCTTATATAATATTCAAAAATAACCAGTAAGATCATAAATTATAAACTATACATTGTTTGAAAAATGCTCAGGCTACCTTGGAGAGTGTATATGTAGTCTAAATTCATATCAGATTTTATCCAAGAAACATATGCAGAGTTTTTAGTTTATATCTTTCATTTCAAATAAAACTATTTATCAAAATACTTAGGTAAATAGGATTTTAATATTCTAAAGACAGAATTTTAATCTATGTCTATTGAGATTGTAGCAGAAACATACAGCTTTCTAAATGCTGCTTGTCTGTGACTATGATTTTGAGCTATTTGTTTCTAGAAGAGATTTTGTAAGAAAGAAAATTGAAAGGAGAAGAAATTTACTTTGGCTTCTGAGTTATCGTTGCATATTCACTGAATTTTATGGTTCTTGTGTTTGGTGTAAAGCAGGATATCATATTATAGAGCATATCTTTGAGTACTGCTACTTATGTCAGGGAGCCAGGAAAGAAAGAATGAGATGAAAGTACATTAAGAGTCTTGGAGCGAAATATGTCCACAAAGATGCACTCATAATGACCTTTTACTTTCAAATAAACCGTACCCTTCTTCATCCATCATGTTCTAATAGCTCATATAACAAATATTTGCTCATATGAACAAATGAGTTGCTTAAGAAATGTATTACATCACATTAAATAACCTCGCCTATGGCCCACATCTGATCAGTCCTTTGACCAATAAGCATTTGGGGAGCTCTATCTAACTCTAAAGTGAATAAGAGCATTTGTGGGGTTTTCATAAGGTTACATTAATAAATTACATGGATGAAGATGAAAAAAGTTGGATATAGATAAAAGCACCAGGATACACATAATATTTTGCATAATAATTGAAATACAGATTATGAAGCTACTGAAGTAAACTGACTCTTTTTATTGGATAAGTGCTCCATGATAAGAATACATACAGATTATAACAATTAAAGGCACTGTGAATGTCTATGATTTTGACTTTCAAGTCCTTGTAAAATTGCCTTCTTGGTCAAAATTGATCCTATTACCATTATTGTTTAAGATCAATATATAGCTTATTATTATATTCATGATAAAAACCACTTTGTCCTTCATGACTACCTAATTTAGTTCTAATAATGTCTTGCAACTTTTTACCATACCAAATTATAGTTTAAGAAATGGGCATGTGCATGAATGAGGAAGCAGTCAATTTTCAGATTTATGTGGAAAAGTGGAGAATCAAAATTGATAAACCATTTGAAGGTGATTTGTTGGGGTAGCAAACATTAAGGAAAGAAAACAAAAGAAAATAGGGACACTTTGGGGGTGCTTCCTGAATGTTAGGAATTATGAGGCATATTTCATTATTCTCTTCTGTCTTCTAGTGATGATTTGAAGTTGTTTAAACATAGAACTGGTAATAAAAGAAATAACTGTGAACAAAATAAAATAAAAATAAAGTAACAACATAAAAATGAATATAGAAATATATAAGAGAGGAGTATACCATGATATGGTAGATTGTTTCCCTATTGAATGCATTGAATGAAAACAAATAGTCACTTGTTGAACTATAATAGTGTCATATCCCCTAAGGATAAAAACAAATGGTTCTACAAGGGATCATAGATAATCTTTGATCTTAAATATAATTTATTTCTGTGCTGTCAGGTTAAACAATGCCCTAAACATTGAATGGAGTAGGAAATTAAAAGGTTGTATATTGAATACTCATTCACCAGTAGCTGAGGGCAAATGGTGGGTATATAAAATGAATACAGATTCCTTGATTTACACAGATAATGCTGTTCAAGGTGATTCAGTGTAGAAAAAGAGTTACACATTTAGGATGCAGGGGATAAAACTATAAGACAGAAGCATCTATGCATATATTCAGGCATCGTTCTCTCTGATATCTATCACTTGTCAACAACTGTAAAATATATTAGTATGATAATAAATATAAAAAACAGAAACAGCTCTTTCATTCACTGTTTCTAAACATAGACGATGATTACTAGGGTGTTGGAATTAAATAGGACACACAGAATTTAACTGGATATTTGTCTAAAAGTTTGGAATACCTAAGACCATTTGAAGCTCAAGAAGAAGGAAGACCAAAGTGTGGATGCTTCAGCGCTTCTTAGAAAAGGGAACAAATATTTACATTTTGTAAATATGTAGATAAATTGTGGAGAAGAGACTGAAGGAAAGGCCATCAAGAGATTGCCCTACCTGGGGATCCATCCCATATATAGTTACCAAAACTGGATGCTATTGTGGATGCCAGCAAGTGCTTGCGGACAGAAGCCTGTTATAGCTGTCTCCTGAGAGGCACTGTCAGAGCCTGACAAATACAGAGGTGGATGCTTACAGCCAACTACTGGTCTGAGCATGGGGTTCCTAATGGAGGACTTAGAGAAGGAACTGAAGGAGCTGAGGGGGTTTGCAGCCACAAAGGTGGAACAACAGTGTCAACTAGCCAGATCTCCCCAGAGTTCCCAGGGACAGGAACACCAACCAAAAAGTACACATGGAGGGACCCATGGCTCCAGTCACATATGTATCAACGAATGGTTTTGTTGTACATAAGTTGGAGGAGCAGCCCTTTTTCCTGAGGGAGTTCGATGCCCCAGTGTAGGAGAATGCAAGGGTGGAAATGCAGGAGTGGATGGATGTCTGTTGTGGATGCCAAGAAGTGCATGCTGATGTTTCTGTCTCCTGTGAGGTTCTGTCAGAGCCTGACATGTACAGAGATGGATGCTCATATCCAATCATTGGACTGATACTGGGTCCCCAGTAGAGGAGTTGGAGAGGGGGTTGGGGGAGCTGAGGGGTTTTGCAGATCCATAAGAAGAACAGCATTATTAGCCAACCAGAGCTTCCAGGATCTAGGCCACCAACCAAGGAGTGCACATGGCTCCAGCCCTATATGTGGTAGAGGAAGACCTTATTGTATATCAGTGGGATGGGAGGCCCTTGGTCCCATGAAGGCTTGATGCTCCAGTGTGGGGGAGTGTGAGGGCAGGGAGGTGAGAGAGTAGGTAGGTGGGGGTGCCCCGTTGTGGAGGCAGGGTGAAGGAGGATTTGATAGGGTGTTTCTGGGGGGGCAAGTTGGGAGGGGGAATAACATTTGAAATGTGGATAGATAAGATATTCAATAAAAGAAAAAAATGTAAAAGAAGAAAAAGTAAGAAAAAAACAAAAAACATTCTTAAAAAAAGAAATGTAAATAAATAAAATATCAAAAAAAAAGAATAAAGTAGGAACATTGTCAGGCTCCCAATAAGATAAACGTAGATCTGCAAAGAAATTGAACCGAAAAAAAAAAAAAAAAAAAAAAAAAAAAAAAAAAAAAAAAAAAAAAAAAAAGCCTGGGAAACAAGCTAAAATATACACAGGAGAGGAGAGAGAATATCAAGCCATTTCAAAAGAGTGATGTCTTTAATTCATGTTCTCCTTTGGGAAATATGCAATGTTATCACAGTTCAGCCTTAACCAGGAGAATGCTGAAATGATTGACACAGTTGCTCACTCTCAAATTATAAAAAATGTCTTTACTTTCTACAACTTCTTTCTCTCCCCAGATCTTTTGGCTAGACTCCTCTAAACTTTATGTCTTTCTCTCATTCTTATATTTATAGTCTTTATCTTTGATTATCATTAGATAATGAGATATGTGTATATATGCACAATACATATTATATCTATGTATATACATACACTTGTATATTAGGCCTCAAGTACATAACATTTTTCAGAATTTGAAAGAAAATAATATTAAGTAACTATTTTGAGAAGGCAAATGTTATATTGTAGACAAAATTAGTTTTAATAGAAACAGTTGAAAAACTTTGGGAATCACCAAGGAAGAAGTACTTTACTCAAAGGCCATTTACCAAGGGACAGTATGATGCAGGAGCAGGGGAGAAAGGATATGGAACAACCTTAGGACTTGATGTTTGATTCTCAAGGGTAGCTTTGATTAATGACAATTGTACACTATTACCATATTTGTGGTCTGGTGTGGGAGTACTGCACTAGGGTTTTTATTTAAAAGAGTGAAAAAAATAGCCACAGTTTAATAAAAGAAGGAATTTAATATCAGTGTTATGCTAATGAGAGAATTGTAAAAATACTTAAATCTTCCCATCTATATAGTTTTGATCACTCTCCGACTACATGCACCTTATTATCAAATGGTCTAGGAAACAATGTCTTATTTACTTTTTCTTTTTAAAATTCCAGAAAACTATTAAAACAATGGAAGAAAATACATGTATAGACATGGAGGCAGTTTATTGGATAGAGAATATTTAGGTATACACAGTACTTCACGATTCATTGAAAACACATGTCATACATTTTAATTCTGACTTTTTAAAATTCGGGATTTACAGTATCAACAAAACTGAATGTATCTGTAATGTTGTCTGAATGTATATTTTATGGAAATTGTGATAAAAGTGGTATTTCTTTGTGTTTTTGTTTCAGCTTTCATTTATGAACATCTTTTCAAAAACTATAGTTTTCCCAAACAGAAGGTGATGAATTCAGCACCTAAAGGCAGTTTGTTGGTGTTTTGTTTTTGTTTTTGTTTTTTCCTTCACTGGCATTTACAAAGCAAGGAAATATAGAACAGTGTGATTGTGCTAAATGAGATGTATCAAAAGATAGTCGATCTTTCTTATTTTATCTTGACATCAACTGTTTTCATTTTCTTTTTTAAGATTTATTCTGAGTAAAATAACATTAAATTTGCTGATTGTTATTGAAAATAATGTAACCCAAATCAGAAAATTATTTTTCCTCATATTTATTGCACAAGACATCTCATTTGAGAAAGGCTAGTTTTCCATTTACCATTTTTGTAGAGGATCTGACATAATATTAAGAAAAATTAGGAAAGATTAGGAAGCATTTTATGCATCATTCATTATAGGAGCACACTAGAAAATGCATGGCCAGGAGATACTGTAGCTTATGATAATAGGGACTTATGTATTTAAGGCTTAATTAATCTGAGCAATAGGATATGAGTCAGATATCATACATTAATAATGTGAGGAGGAGAGAGTTCTGCTTATAGAAAGATATAAACACCACAGAGTAACCATTTTCATAAGCATACATTGTTCAATTGCATTAAATATCTAGTTTCTGCATTAGTATCATGATCATTTAAACATTTCATCAAATATGAAAAAGACATAGGTAAAGCATATATCTATTCTTTTATGAAAATAAAAGAAATATGTATTGGAATTTTGATTCATTTTCCTTTTACTGAATGTTTCCATATCACCTTAAAACAAGCTAGAGACATTGGAGAGTAAGAAGCCTCGGGTGAGGAAATGATTCATGAAGTCCAGATTTAAGGAATTTTCTAAATTAGTGGCAATAGGAACGGTCCCAGGTCATTGTAGGTGGTGCTGTCCTTGGTTTGCTGGCCCTGCCTTTGCTTTGCTGCTCCCTAGTTCTATAAGAAAGGATTTTCTGCAACCCAAGGATTGCAAGCCTATTGCAAGCCTGTAGACAGCAGCCCCTGAATGGCCTCTGCCTTAGCTCCTGCCTCCTACATCCTCCTTTGAGTTCCTGTCCTGACTTTCTTCACTGACCGACAGTGTTGTAGAGGTGTAAGCTGGATAACTCCCCCATCCCAACTTGCTTTTTGGTTGTAGTGTTTCATCCCCTCAACTGAAAACTTACCTAAGAAAGTCCTGTTATGTGATTTAGCAGAACAGTTTATTGAGTGCAATGAATATCACACAAGAGCCATAAAAGCAAGTATATAGAGAGCATTATCCCGGATGCAATTCAGCAACTCCAGTATATGGGATATCCCTGAAGGATGAGTTTTAAGGTCTTGTTATATTTAAACACCTTTGTAAAATGATCTTGGTTTGTAGTTACAGAGAGCTCATTTACATTTTAATGTGGACAGCACCATTTTGGATGCCATTGGGCCCTGTTCAGAAAAGTTCAAGGACACTTCTCATGAGTCTCTTGACATATTACAAGCTAAGTTTGTGGTGAATGTAGCAGTACATAAATAAAGGCACTGTGGTTATGTCCTTAAATGTAATTGTGAAGAGCCCATGGATCTTATTACTGTATTATAATATCCACATCTCTGAAAAAGGCAACAGAGAAAGAACATGAATACAGACTGACTTCAAACACCATTGCTCTGAAAGTAAAATGGCAAAGACTGCTTTTTTATGCTAAATTGTTTTGCTTTTTACTGCTTAGAATTATGTTATTATTTAGGAAAATTAATAAAATAAGTGTAAAAACAAGACCTTTATATAGAATGATATGGCCTAGAATAATTTTTCCTCTCCAGAAACTGTGAATAGTTTGGATATGTTGATGAATTTCCTAGTGGAAGTAATGAATATAATGAAGAGTACATACACTTCTCTAATTGTTATAAATTTAACTTGATATCCTGTACATTGTCAAGCTAATAATCATTTAAATTAAGTCAATAAATGTTCACAAATATTGGGCTCCAAATTGAAATAAAAAAAAATTGTCAACTAAATTAATTGTTTATAATAGGTATAGACTTTAAGAAAACCTTTATTTTCAATAAGTAATATATGTTACTTCTTAATGTAAACCTATTTTTAACTAAATAGAATGTCCTTGGACAATTTCCTTAAGATTTTAATTTTACAACAAAATTTTAGGATTAAAAAATTTTGGCAAAACCTCGAAGACATGGGCACTGGGGAAAAATTCCTGAACAAAACAGCAAAGGCTTGTGCTGTAAGATCAAGAATTGACAAATGGGACCTCATAAAGTTGCAAAGCTTCTGTAAGACAAAAGATAGTGTCAACAAGACAAAAGGGCCACCAACAGAGTGGGAAAGGATCTTTACCAATCCTAAATCAGATAGGGGGCTGATATCCAATATATATAAAGAACTCAAGAAGGTGGACACCAGAAAATCAAATATCCCCATTAAAAAGTGGGGCACAGAGTTAAACAAAGAATTCTCAACTGAGGAATACCGAATGGCTGAGAAGCACATGAAAAAATGTTCAACATCCTTAATCACAGGGAAATGCAAATCAAAACAACCCTGAGATTCCACCTCACACCTGTAAGAATGGCTAAGATAAAAAATTTAGGAGACAACAGATGCTGGCGTGGATGTGGAGAAAGGGGAACACTCCTCCATTGTTCGTGGGAATGCAAGCTTGTTCAACCACTCTGGAAATCAGTCTGGCGGTCCCTCAGAAAATTGGACATAGTACTACGGGAAGATCCTGCAATACCTCTACTGGGCATATATCCAGAAGATATTCCATCTGGTAATAAAGACACATGTTCCACTATGTTCATAGCAGCCTTATTCATAATAGCCAGAAGCTGGAAAGAACCCAGATGTCCCTCAACAGAAGAATGGATACAAAAAATTTGATATATTTACACAATGGAGTACTACTCAGCTATTAAAAACAATAAATATATGAAATTCCTAGGCAAATGGATGGATCTGGAGGCCATCATCCTGAGTGAGCTAACCCAATCACAAAAGAACTCACATAACATGTACTCACTGATATGTGGATATTAGCCCAGAAACCTAGACTACCCAAGATACAATTTACTAGATTGAAGAAGGAAGATCAAAATGTTGACAAGTCATCCCTTCCTAGAATTAAGAACAAAGCACGCATTGAAGGAGTTTCAGAGATCATGTGTGAAGCTGAATCCAAAGGATGGACCCAATGACTGTGGCTGCCAGGGATCCATCCCACAATCAGCCACCAAACATAGACACTATAGCATATGCCAGCAAGATAGTGCTGAAAGGGCCCTGATATAGCTGTCTCGTGGGAGACTATACCAGTGCCTGGCAAACATGGAGGTGGATGCTCACAGTCAGCTATTAGATGGAACACAGGGTTCCCAAGGAAGGATCTAGAGAAAGTACCCAAGGAGCTGAAGGGGTCTTCAACCCTATAGGTGGAAGAATAACATGAACTAACTAGTACCCCCTGAGCTCATGTCTCTAGCTGCACATATAGAAGAGGATGGCCTAGTTGGCCATCATTGGGAAGACTTTATATGCCCCAGTACAGGGGAACGCCAGGGCCAAGATGTGGGAGTGGGTGGGTATGGGGAGCAGGGCAGGGAGGGGGGTGGGTATAGGGAACTTTCTGGATAACACTTGAAATGTAAATGAAGAAAATATCTAATAAAAGTTGGAAAAAAAATTTGCTTAACATTTATAAACAGCAAATTTTACATTCACAACTACATTATATATACACATACTCTGACTTAAATATGCTACTTTTGTAAATAATTAAAACAATTAGATTAAAACAGGTTTTAGAAATTTGTATTTGTTAATCAATTAAATAACTCTTTTTTTTTTTTTTTTTTTTTTTTTTTTTTTTTTTTTTTTTTTTTTTTTTTTTTTTTTTTTTTTTTGGTTTTTTCGAGACAGGGTTTCTCTGTATAGCCCTGGCTATCCTGGAACTCACTTTGTAGACCAGGCTGGCCTCGAACTCAGAAATCTGCCTGCCTCTGCCTCCCAAGTGCTGGGATTAAAGGCGTGCGCCACCACGCCCGGCCTTAAATAACTCTTAGTTTTATGTAACATCTTATCTTTTCAAGTTGTTATTTGTGTATATACAGAAGAAATAATCTATATATTAATTATGTTTTAATAATTGCACTAAGGCAATACATAATAATTCTATTTCCTCTTTCAGACCACGAGGTTCCCCTATTTCATGTATTTTCTTTTTATTTTATACTAGTGATATAAATGTCCATGCATATCTATATAATTTGTTTGGGGTAATTGACAATACATACTGTGCCACTTTCTCTACTTTATGGATGTTTAATTTTTTAAACGCTTTAAATTTTTGCAGTATTGTGAGGTGTGTGTGTGTGTGTTTGTGTGTGTGTGTGTGTGTGTGTGTGTGTGTGTGTGTGTGTGTATGTTACAGTATATTTGGTTCTCATAGATGCCTGAAGGGGATGTCAGATTCCCTGGTACTGGAGTTCAAGACAACTCTAAGCAAAAATGTTGGTACTGAGACCATCTCAAAATTCTGTAAATGTTAATACCCATGTTCCCACCTTGCCTGCAAGAAAGGAATATGGACAAAAATATAGAATCCTTCTACAAGCATATCTTTATTACCATGTGGAGAAAGAGAGAGAGAGAGAAAGAGAGAGTAGCTCTAGAAATAACTCCGCTCAATTACACCTCAGTGTGACGTGTGTCGTCAGGATTGGCTGACTGCCCATTACCTCAAGTTACGCCCCGGGATGGGCGGTGACTACGTGGTTTCGTCACAAACGCATGTGCACTGGACTTGTTTGCGTCTCTTAGGCAATCGTCTCCTAGGTAACCGGCTCGGGCACCGCACCGGCTCAGAAGCGGCTTTCGCGCGGCTCCCTACATGTAAGAACAATCAACTCTCTTAAGCACTGAACCATCACTTCAGACTCAGGATTTTTGTTTTCTTTTAACAGTAATATATCAGTTTGAAAATTTCATCATTCCATAACATTACATTTGAGGATTAAAAATACAAACAATGAAATATCCATCATATCTCAGTCGGTCTACATTCATGTAGATTTGGATTCAATTGTGTTCATAATTTTATTGCCCTTAATTTCATTTAAAATTTCAAAAGTTGTGGTATTGAATTAAAGCTTTGTAGGCAAGAATTTCCCTGCCATGATTTATATTTTGAATTCAATACTCCAAGATTCACATGTTAAAAGGAAAGAACTAAGTCTTCTAAGCAGCCTTCTCAACTCTACACATGAATTATACAACATGCCAGTATAAAGACATGCACACAAATGCATAAGCACACATGCATACACACTAGCAATAACATGAAATATACATAAATGCTTTTTAAAACTTATAACCCTAATTGACAATTGTGTCCAGACTTATAATTTACCCCAGTCTGTTTCCTGCAAATACATGAGACTATGTACAGTGACCATGATAACATTTGGAAGTCTGATAGTGTAATTTAAATGTCTCAAAGTAAAGCCTTGATCTTTCTTCAGTCAGTCCTGTGATACATACTGTCTCAGTTCCCTACTCCAGACCTAACTGACATTATAATATAGAGATACTCTGCAATCAGCTTCTATATGTGAAATGCAAGTGATAAACAAGATGTACAAAAATGCAGAAGTTTTCAGAGGACTCTTATTCATTTACATTTCAGTTTATCTCTTCAAAGAGTTCATTTTAATATATAGAGTATTTTATTATGTAATAATTAAACCTTTGTGCAGTATAATTCTATCATATTCTTTTTTACCCCACCCCCTCCAATTCTTTCTGGATCCTCCTCAACGGAAAAAATATGAAAAGTCAAATAGAAATGAATGAATGAATGAATAAATAAATAAATAAATAAATAAATAAAGCCATCAAACCATAACAAAAAGGAAATGCAGAGAAAACAAAACAAAACAAAACAACAACAACAAAATAACATGGAATCCAATTGGTACTGGTCAACTACTGCTCATGTCATGTGGTTGATGTACCAGTTGTCACAACATTGGAGAAAACTTATTATCCAGTCCTTGGAAGATATCAACTACAAATAGCTTTTTTGTTTAGTGGTGGGATTTTGTACTTATTTCCTATAGTATATGTTGGGAAAATATTTGGTGGTTTATACTCTACCTTAGGTAAATTAGTTCCCAAATAAAATACATAAATCCATTATAATTATAAGTCATATAGCAGTAGAATTGGCCATATGTCAACCCTCTCTGCTATTTTGTCTACTTCC
The DNA here is from genome assembly GCA_902729485.2 of Mus minutoides. NCBI lineage: Eukaryota > Metazoa > Chordata > Mammalia > Rodentia > Muridae > Mus > Mus minutoides. Next base: position 139,983 of record CACVCL010027429.1, on the reverse strand, counting down.
CTGCCAATTAACCCAAGATACCATGTGGCATGTTTAACATTGACTTGTCCTTCTCCAACATGTTGGCTTTCATGGCTATGCTTCATGATTCACCCACCCCATAGTGCTTCCATTTATTTATTTATTTATTTATTTATTTATTTATTTATTTATGAACTATCTGATCAGAGAGATAGGGTAGAAAACAAAAATTAAGTTTTTTTGTTTTCTTTTGTTTTTTCAAAAACTTCATACTAAGATTCAGATTGCCTTATATTTGTCCATGTATTGTGCATGATGGTATAGTCTCTGGGAATTCCCAGATGCACAAAACCTAATTTTTCTGGAAGATTATTTTTTATTGGAATTATCCATCATATCTAGCTCTTATAACCTTTGTTTTTATGCTTTGTATAGAGCCTGAGTCTTTAGGGGAGCTTTTTTATAAAATCATTCTACTTATGGCTGAGTATTCACTTAATGTCTTCACATTGTCTGATTGTGGTTCTCTATATTAATTACTACCTATTGATAAACATTTCTCTTATGCGGGATGAAAGAGGAACTTAACTATGGATATAGCAGAAAGTTGTTAGTAGTCAATTTGTTACTGTGGCTATTAAATGGTAGTTAGCAGAAGATTTTCCCTAGGGTCTTTATACTATCTCATCTCAGGTTATTGGCTTTATTAACAGTGGCAATCAGGAATTATATCTCATGGAGTTGGCCTTAAATATATTTCAAATGTGGTTGGCTACACCCAAACATTTGAACCACTATTGAATCAGTGATTCCTAAAAGGAGGTGATTGTTGTATATTACAACATTGATAGCTTAGTGAAACTAATGGAGACTTTTGTACTTTGGTAACACTTTTAGAACCTTCCAGCACTATGATTAATAGTCTGTAGTGGTGAAGCTATTTGAAAACCAGCTTTATTTCTGCATGTTTAATGCTATATTTTCAACTGTAGAATCTTTGGCATTAAGATGTTATTGTGAAATTATGAAGGGTGGCCAATAGTATTGTTAATAGACTGTAATATATGGGGAAATTAATGTGACAAATTTCATATCTATTGTTTCGATAAAACTCCATGACCCATGGCAACTTTGTATTGTGTTGGGAATAATAGGTATAAAGTTTCATCACAGTATATCCCAGAGAAATGTCAGAGATGGATCCTAAAACCATAATCTAATGTAAATATCATTAAGACATATTCCATATTGAATCACTCATCATGACTTGCTTAGCCTTCACTCTTATACAATTCAGGCCACATATCTTGGTATACTGACACTTATATTAAACTAGATCTCCCCACATCAATTAAAGAAATAGGCTTACCTAATATCCAGTGAGGTAGAAAATATAAAACTGAATGTTGTATTTGATGTGATATGCTGGTTAGTTGGAGTATTATATCCCACAGTTTATGATCAAATAATTTAAATATATTTTATATGTTTTAGAAATCTTCTACAATGCTAGGATTCTATACCACTTTTTAAAAGGTTTTTTGTGTAAGCTATGCTTCCTCAATTAACTCCTCTAACCAGAACTCTGATTCCTCTTCTGCTTTTAAACTTTTTATTCTAGGTTATTATTTTTTTTTCTTTCTGTAGACTTCTATTTTAAATTACATTACTAATAAGACCCTTCTCCTTCTTTATCTCACAGACACAACCTAACATTTGTGGGTCTTCTAAATAAAAATGCATATATAAAGCTTACAAGCTAATATCCACTTATAAAACAAGGCCTGCACTGTTTGTCTCTCTGGATTTAGGTTACTTCATTAAGGAAGATAATTTGTATCTCCAGCATTTAACTGAAATTTTTACAATTTCCTTTTTCTTCAGTGCTGAATAATATTCAATTGTGTAAGAGGATTTCCTCTTTGCTGGGCATTTATCAATAGATGGACATCTATGTTGTTTCTGATTTCTGGCTATTATGAATATAGCAGCAATGAACATGAATGAGCATATTTCTCTGTACTAACACTTAGAGTCCTCTGGATCTTAGTATAGATCTATTCTCAACTTCTTTGATATATATATTTAATTAAAATATAACAGTATCACATACTCTCTTCTTTTTCTTCCTTCTATACCATCAGGTGTCTTTTCACTCCCATACCTTCTTTGTCAATACTCTCAAATTAACAGTGTTTTCCATTTATACATATGCATGTATGTATGAATATGTATTCAAAAAAAGGTTAGTAATTTTTATAATACATATGAATAAGTTTGCAAAATATATAAAATCAACCCACTGAATCTAGTTTTATTTGTGTGTAAGGATATGGTTGCAGGAATCAATATTTTTTATTTGATAACAATTAGAGCTGTTGCTTCCTTTCAAGAAGCTAATTTTTCATCATACACCAGTCATTATTTGCCTGTGGTTCTTTTTGTAGCGATTGGACACCTTGACATGTTTCCCTTTCAAGTTAAAATATTCACTGATACTATTATTATTATTATTGTTTATGTGTACGTTCCTATTTCACAAAAGACTTCCTTATATTCTGGCTCTTACAATCTTTCTATTTGTTCATTGGCAAATTCACCTGAGCCAATGATTCAGTAGTTCTGATTTAGCTATACCTAGAAGGGACATATTGTAAATGACTTATTTATCCCTACCTTGATTTCAGTTGCTGATTTATATGTTGTTCTACATGTGAGATAAAGTGCATTTTCTTTCATGACTGGAGATGGTTAAACTTATCTGTGGCTATAATGATACTATTTAGAATGTGTTTAGGAAGTACTATGTTTTAACAAAATAGTGGCAGTGTATACCCTTGAGAGTGTCAAGAACTTGCTTTCTTTGGAATGCTTCCTAATATTTCTAAAATTCTAACCAGAAAATATCTCCTTTCTTAAGTGTGAATCTTAAGTGAAATTAGACCACCAACTTGTAAGTGTTATTTATTCAAAATATATCCTCAAGAGACTTTGAATTCCCTGGGATTCTATTATTGCATTTTCATTTTAAATTGTGTTTTTATTTTTCATCCTCTCTCTTTCTTGGAAAGATGAAACCTTCCTATGAATAATAAATATAGAAAAAGGAGGAAAAGCCCAGGTCAAAGGCACGGAAAATATTTTTAACAAAATCATAGAAGAAAAATCTCCTTATCTAGAGAAAGATGTGCCTGTTAAGGTGCCTGAAGCATGCAGTGCACTAAATAGTCACTACCAGAGAAACAATCCTTAAAAACAAACACATAAAAATACAGATCAAAGAAAAGTTAGTAAAAGCTGAAAGAAAACAAAACAAAACAAAAAACCCAAAACAACAAAAATAACAACCAAAAACAGAACAAACAAACAAAGTTCACATGTAGACCCTACCACATAAGAAAAGTACTTGACATTACAAAAGTAATTCTAAAGGCCAGAGGAGCCTTCAAGGATGTCATATAATCTCTAACAGATCACAGACAGCAGCCTGGACAACTACAAACCTATCAATTGCATTTTAAGGAGAAATTAACATAATAAAAACAAATTATAAAAATTTCAATTCATTAATGCAAATCTACAGAATGCAGCTGAAGAAAATCTGAAAGGAGGGTTAATTATACACACAAAAAGCCATGGAATACAAATAATCCCAGTGCAAATCAGTAATATATGATTGTAAAATTCCACCAAGATTATATTATGATTCTAAAGAAGTATGCAGCAAATTCAATGACAAACAATTGTATAATAAGAACACTCCTAAACATAAAATCAATTATTTATCCAAGCACAGCTGTAGTGTGTGAGAACCCACAATGGCCATTAAACTGGTCATATTGCCAAAAATTAACAAAAAGATTCTAATTAAATAAGGTAATAAATAAAAAGGACTTAACGGGTATTTACAACTTTCCTTTCAAGAGAACATTCTTTTTTTTTTTTTTCTCACACTGAATACATATTATGACATAAAGCAAGTCAAAGTGGAAATTTCTGGGTTCTTTAAAAACTCATTTGTGTCATGTCCTGTTTTTCTCAAAGCTGTCTTCTCAGAGGGTATGTGATGTTTTGCTGAAAACAGACACGCGATATTGTGCATGATATTTAGAAGATCCAGAAAATGTGGGATGATACCTTGCATTACTACACCATGCACCACTTCGCTAGTTTACTCTGGTCTTTGTTGTGCTTCATTGGCCTACTTCACAAAGAAATTCTCGTGGCATTCTGACTGATTCTGGCTACTGTTCTTACACATACTGTATTAAGGGGTAAATGTTGCAAAAGACTACGTGCTCAGTGAAGGGTGCTATGCTGACCTACAATAACAAATCCAAAGAATGATGTCATCATTGAACCATGACTTGTTGCATCTTTAAGAGCTTAGCCTATCATTGAGAAACTAGGGTTGGGGGGGGGGAACCCACCACATTTGTGAAGGTAATACAGGTTCCTGCATAAACTTTTACTGATATCTTACAGAGATAAGGTTCAGTTGTAATTAGAGCAATATCAGACCTCGGCATTCGAAACTGCAAATACTGAGTGTAAGAGAGTAATCAGATCATTGAAAGCACAAGAAGCACACATAGTCGAATGATCAAAAGTCCACATACTTAAATTTAAAAATCAGAATTATATGCAATCCTTATAGTATTATTAGCATATCCTGAATCCTTAATTTAATTACTGATCCTTAATATGCTGAAACTTGTTCTGCATATAGAGACTGCTGAGTTTTTCCTGATAAATCTGAATGAACTTTACTTCTTATGCAATATGCAATAGCAACAGGCCAGCAGTAGAAACTATTCATTATATAATACTCCTGTTTGGTCACATAGTGGTTTGTCAGGTAAAATTGGACATGAAAATGAAGAAATTGACCAACTACTAATAGGAAATGAGTTAGAATCCTCAAAAATTCCTGAGGAACACTATGTGAACAGGAAACATTTAAAGTAAAACATTTTCTTACACTTGGTAAGAATCCAGAAAAAAAAGTTTCTATGTGCTTGCTATATAAATAAACTCCTTTATTGCTAATAATACCTCCAAGGGCACCAAAAGAAATAACATTTGGTAGGTAGATTTATAATTTTGCAGAATTTGGAAAACAATATTATTGACATGTCCTTATAGTTTTATTAGGCAATTGCTTTAATTTCTGAAAACGATGATTGTGTAAATGCACACTCATTGTAATAATGGCAATTATGGGGATAATTGTCCAAATTAAGACTGATCATGGTCCAACATATGTACCCAATAACATAAAGCAACCTTTTTGATATTACAATATAAAACTCATTACTTGAATACCATGCAATCCCACAGGTCAAACAATTGTAGAAAGTGTCAACCATGCCTTAATAGAGATGCTTATTAAACAAAACAGAAGAGGAAAAAACACAGGTACAGGCTAAATAATGCTTTGTGACAACCTTCATGTCTGACATTAAAAAGCCTGTCTTGCTTTGAGTGAAATGTTTCCCCAAAGCCTATACTATGTTGGAATCAATCAGTAGACACTGAGAAATTGTTTGAGACTGTTTAAACCTTGAAGAAATGTTGAAGAAATAGTTATGCTTATGTATCTACAAAGAAATGAAAAAATATGGTTACCATCAGAAGTTATTAGGATTAGATCTGGCCAATAAAATCCTCCTATCAACTGAGACATAAATATTCTTCCCAAAGGAAATAACCTAGGAGATTCACTCTCACAAACTGTCTCAGTTACAGATTTTTTTTTCCAAAATACACATGCAAATCTATTTCCAAAAGGCCAAACCAAAAGATCAATCTGGTTGCCATCCAGAGGCTGGACAACACGAAGACTGGACAGACAACACAGAGACAGAACAACATATGTGACTAGAAAAAAACAACAGAGACTTGATAGAAAAAAGTACAGCTAGGTTCAGGCAATTGACCAATATTCCACTTTTCATAGTGTACCCAAATGATATCTTTGTTTCTAAACAAATCATTTTAAGAACATGACTCGCTGTTCCCTAAAAGGTAGGATTGATGTTTTTGGTGTTTTAATCTGTTATGTTTGTTATCATCTAGAATGGTTAGTTATTATTCATTATGGTCAGGGAGGAAATAAAATAAAATAAGGATTGAATCAGTTCCCCTATTTAATAATGGATAAAAAGAGGGTAAATGAAATAATAACAACAAAATTCCAGACCTAAATATTTTAGTCTGGAAACATTAATATATCTTGATAAAATTAAAGTTATTTTGTTTGACTATTTTTTATGATAAAAAATAAAGTTGTTTTTTATCATATCTTGATAGAAATTTAAGGTTGCTTAGTTTGACTATTTGATATGGTGTACTTAAGCTACTTATTTAAAATGTGATATAAAATTTGAGTTTTCTGACTCCCATAAATAATTCTATTGTGTGTAGATTGTTATTGTTAGAGAAAAAAAAACAGATGAATATGAAGTAGAAGTTTCAGGTTTATTTAACAACTCAGTTGTGTTACATGGTGTTTTTCTGGAAGTTGTCTTTTGAGAGGGCATGTGATGTTTTGCTGAAAACATACACTAAAGAAACATATGAGGTTTAGAAAGAGTGTAAATGTATTTCCCAAAAACATTGAGAAGATTATCTGCAAGGCTTCACAGCTCTTCATTGGTCTTCACTTGTTTTTGTTGGTCTTCAATTTGTAGAAAGAAAAAATATATTCTAGATGATTCTGGCCACATTTGCTTCCCTGTGAAAATTCAGTTGAGCCTTGCTGTTTCTGCTGGAATGCGCCACCCCTTCTGATTCATATTTGGTATTTGCTCATGGTCTGGACTGCTGGTATTCTGACAACAAATAGTGGAACTGCCTCAAGTGACTATTTCTAAACAGGATCATAAATCCTTTTTTTCTATTAACCTTCATTTTCTTCTATCCCTTTGCTGGATCAGAAGGAGGTTGAAGCACTTAAGAAGCCTAAATAAAGTAGGAATTAAAAAAAAAAAAAAAAAAAAAAAAAAAAAAAAAAAAAAAAAAAAAAAAAAAAAAAAAAAAAAAAAAAAAAAAAAAAAAAAAAAAAAAAAAAAAAAAAAGAAAATATAATAATAATAATAATAGAATAACTGAAAACCAAAAAGAGGAAAATGCCAAATATCCATGAAACAATGGCAAGTAAACAATACAATATTAAATGAAAATTGAGTAAAGATAGAAGTCAAGAAGTAAATTAGTTTTGGGTTCTGATTGATAATGAAACATAACATACCCCAATCTATAGGACACAATGAAGGCAATTGAAACAGGCAAATACACAACACTAAATATCAACAGCCAACATAGGATAAGCTAATAACTAGCAGGTGATATTCCAGAGATGGTCAGACTTAAAAAAAAATCATGCCAGATTTGCTCCAATAGGCAAGGTACAGGGGAAAATAATTTTAGGAAAGATTCCAGCTATTAATATATTTTTCCTGTTATTATTAAATGTATAACAATCATTAGGTATTAGTCACTCATTTGATCAGATATCTACAGAACCATGATGATGTATTGTCTTCTTGTGATGCTATATAAAAAATAGATGACTTAATTTTTTTGTTGTTGTTTGTTTGTTTGAGACAGGGTTTCTCTGTGTAGCCCTGGCTGTTCTGGAACTCACTCTGTAGACCAGACTGACCTCGAACTCAGAAATCCGCATACCTCTGCTTCCCAAGTGCTGGGATTAAAGACATGGGCCACCCACAGCCACGTATTAATTCTTGATGATTATCCTATAACAATTACTAATATCAATATTTATTAAGCTCCTTTATAGTGGAACTGCTATTAGGTTCTCTCTGATCATCAATACTGCAATGAAAACTCTGCTTATCTCCAAGATCATCAGTTAATTGCTTCTAAGATAGTAAGCAGGCATTCTACTATTGAGAGCACATTCCAAAAGGTTGTAAAATAATTAAACAAAGGTTATAAGAAAGGAACTAATGATTTATTACAGGTTCTAAGGCAGAGGATAAAATATTGACTGCGTTTATCTGTACAAAACTTCACTAATAACGTAGGTATGGTTTTTAACCCTCCATGACCTGTGGAGCTGTGGCAAGTGATAAATGTTTAGCCAGATAACTACTCCTAATGGATATGCATGTGCACACTCTGTTGTAAACGTCTTATTTGATATATGATTGGACTTTATGTGTAAAGTTATGATAAATGTTTTCTAGTGTAATCATGTATTCAGAAAGATTTGTAAGTGCTGAAGACAAAGAGAGGTGAGCATTATTCTCTCCTTTTCCCAATTTTCTCAGTAATTCTCCTTGTCCCACTTTTCTCTGTATCATTCTCCTTATACCCCTCTTAGCACTCCTTGTCCTCCTTTTTAATATTCCATGTATTCCCCTTTTCCTAGATCCATTATCCACTTTTTCTTACATACCCTGTCCCCCTTTTTCTTAGAGTGCTTTTATAGGAATCGTTTTTACAACTTAGAAATCAATTTTCCTTTTTTTTTTCACTTAATTTTTAGTTAGGTATTTTATTTATTTACATTTCAAATGTTACCCCCTTCCTTAGTTTCCCTTCCAAAAATCTCTTATCCCCTCCCCCTGCTCCTCAACCCACACACACCAGCTTCCTGGCCCTGGCATTTCCCTATACTGGAGCATAGAACCTTCACAGGACCAAGGGTCTCTCCTCCCATTGATGATGGATTGACTAGGCCATCCTCTGCTACATATGCAGCTAGAGCCATGAGTCCCACCATGTGTTTTCTTTCATTAGTGGTTTAGTCCCAGGGAGCTCTGGGAAATACTGCTTAGTTCATATTGTTTTTCTTCCTATAGGGCTGCAAACCCTTCAGCTCCTTGTGTATGTTCTCTAGATCCTGCACTGGGGACCCTATGCTTTGTCCAATGGATGGCTGTGAGCACCCATTTCCATATTTGTCAGGCACTGGCTGAGCCTCTCAGGAGACAGGTTTATTAGACTCCTGTCAGCTAGCTCTTGTTGGCATCCACAATAGTGTCTGGATTTGTTGGTTGATTATGGGATGGTTTCCTAAGTGGGGCAGTCTCTGGATGGTCATCCATTCAGTCTCTGCTCCAAACTTTATCTCTGTAGCTCAATTTAAAAGTGTCCTTTTTTCTTCCTTCAACTTCAACTAGCAAGCAGAAAGAGCTGCTCCTGCAGAGATAGAACAGAAGCTACTTAATCTGTTGTTTTAGGATGAAATACTATTGACTTTCTTGCCTCAGTGGAAAGCAGAGGAAGAAAGGTCAGCTACTCACATTGCTTGAGTGAAAGTGTTTTGTTATGACTCTAGAGTGTATTATACAACTCTAAATTTCTCCTAAGGCTAAGTCTTACCCCCACCAATGTTTTTCCCTCTCCACTGCCTCAAGAAGAACTAAATAAGAAAGAAGACCCATGGGGGCTGGATACTGGCAACTAAAACTGCATTAAAAAATATGAATTTTGTTAATCATCTGCTATTTATCATCAAACAAAATACCAAAAAATATTGATAATTCTACTACACAAAATAATTTGAAAACTTTTTTCCATTTGTTCTTGCTTTGTTTTGTTTTTTATCTCAGTCTTGCAATTATTAGAACATAGCCTGCAAGGGACTAGGCACCCAACTCCAATAGTAGAAATGATTTTTAATTCTATTTCCTAGGTAGATAAGGTATAATGTTTACTTATAAATTAAAGACAATATTGATTTCCCTTATATGCATACAATGCTGGGGATTCTACATATAGAAAATAGGACATTGGAGAGATTTTAAATATTTCAGTCTATTTTTAAGCAAAATTAAAGAATTAAATTTTAAAAAATTAAATTATAAAGATTTGCAGATGCCGAGTTTTAGCTATGCTGTTGGTCAATGCTATTATATTTATACAGCTTTCAGTATTTTTGAAAAAAGTAGGCTAGTTGGTTATCTGTGAAAATATACTAATTATTTTTGTGAATTATAAAAAGGTATATTGATAAGCATTAAATAATGTGAAGTGATTTAATATCATTTTTATACCAACATGTGGCAAAGGTCGGTAGTTATCAGTTTAACTGGAATTATTAGACTATGGCTTTCAATACTATATCCAGAAATACAAAGATCTATATTCATGAACCTGTCTTGATATCTCTATCTCTATCGATCTATCTATCTATCTATCTATCTATCTATCTATCTATCTATCTATCTATCTATCTATCATATATCCAAATAAGAGGATCTTTCATGTTTTAGGTTCTTTTATATATATGCAGTGTTAGAGGTCAAATACAAGGACTCAGTCTCAGTAAGCACTCTACATTGAGCTAGGTCCCTATACTCCAAATATATATTTAGATTCATCTTTACTTTTTGAGCCATTTACTAAATGGGTCAATTCATATAAATCATACAAAATTGCAATTTAATCAGTTAGAGAGCTAAAATAATAAGACTATATACATATTTGTATACTAGACCCATATTTCCATCCTCAATATTCTACTCATATATTAGACATGTATGTCTTTTCTTTCCCTGTACTAGGTCATTGAATTCCTAAGGGCAACTTTTATCCTTATTAAGGCTATGTGTATGTATGAATAAAGAAACACATTTTTACATCATTTAACAAATGGTTTTGACTATATCAGCAGTAGAGACAATATACTTGATTTCACCTCCACATAAAATTTCGGATACCATAATATTCTCCTTACTTTTTACAACTAAGAGACTTATTAAATTTTTATGTGATAATTTTTACTTCTTTAGTATGCATATAGGCTTTTTATGCCTAGGAATTATTACAAGATAATGTGTGTTAAATGCATTAAAATATATTTTTAAATGTAACTATCCAAATCCATACATTAATATACTATAATTATTTCATATAAATAATCACATTCTTTATTTCAGAGTATTCAGTTTTAATCACTTAAATAATATTGGTTTAATTTATTAATATTATTAATATTGCTTCATGTTAATTTATTCATCACATTATTTCATTTTTTCATGTATTCAAATTAAGTTTCTTTCTCATAAAATGTATCCTGATTACAGGTTTCCATCCCTCTACTTCTCTACATGTTTGTGTGTGTGTGTGTGTGTGTGTGTGTGTGTGTGTATGTGTGTGTGTGTGTGTGTCCCTTTCTGTGTCACTCTGTTTCTCTTTGTCTGACTCTGTCTGTGCCTCTTTGTCGTCTACTGTGGTTTTGTCTTTCTGTTTTTCTCTGTTTCTGTCTCTGACTCTCTCTGTTTCTCTCTCTGGCTTCTCTCTGGTTCTCTGGCTCTCTGTCTGTCTCTCTCTCTCTCTCTCTCTCTCTCTCTCTCTCTCTCACTCTCTGCCTCTCTCTCCCTTCTTCCCTGCCTCCTCCCCAATGGTGTTTCCTGATTTTTGAGGAGAGGAATATAATGGAGATGTCCCATTTGGAGCTGAATGCTCTAAAGTGTTTTGCTCTCACTCCCATGTGCTGCAGGAAGAAACTACTCTGAGAATGACAGAAAGAGAAACTGATCTGTGAGTATAGCATAATATCATTAGGAACTATTGTATCACTATTATAATTTTTAATATAAGTAGAATTTGATTTTACCCTAGGTCTCTGGGCTATCTAATTTGTGGTTCTTGATGACCCAAGTGTTGGGTATAGGTTCCATTTCATGTAGTAGACCTTAAATCAATTCAACATTCTTGGTTACTGCTACAAACTTCGTGCCATCTGCTCCAGCTTATTTTGCAGGCAGGACCTTTTAGAGTTGATGCTTACATTTCTATTTTGAGTAGTATTCTACAAAAAGTAGAATATAGGGGTAAAGATTTGTGTAGGCATCAGCTCCAGGTGTCCATGTTCAATGAGCTGTGTGGGTATAATCTTCAGCAATGGGACTTACTGACAGTTGAGATTGCATTTCTATTATTTGGAACTTCATTAGATTGCCTTCATATATTTTAAGGTGTTTCCAATAAACTAGGTTTTTATACCAACCTTTAAATGTCCCTCAGTTCTAGTTTCCTCTCTCCACATTCTTCTTCATTCCACTTCTCTGCTTCCCTTCTCTACTTTCTTCTCCCATTTTAGTTTCTCTCCCAACATTCACCCATAAAAATCTATCCTATTTTCCCCTCTCAGCGAGATCTATATGACCCTCCTCATTCCCTCCTTTATACCTAACCTCTCTGAATTTGAAAATTGTTTCAACGTTAAAATAGTGTCTAAATTCCTTCTTTCTTTTTTGTATTTCTCAAATTTTCTTATAACATTACCTGCTAAGTACCAAACTAAATTCATCATTAAATGTATGACATGAATATGAATATCTATGAGTTTAATCTAAGAAAAATCAAATACAATCTGGATGTGGACATATTTATTTAAAGTTAGCAATACAGTTAGAATTTAATTGTTTTTTTCATATATATATATATATATATATATATATATATATATATATATATGTGTGTGTGTGTGTGTGTGTGTGTGTGTGTGTGTGTGTGTCCATGGAAGAAACACAGGAAAACTATATTCTCAAAGGCAGAGTGAGTTTTATTTTCTAAAGTCTAGGTAATTGGTAAACACATATTGTGACACATATTTTGTTTGTTAGTATTGTCATCATTACAATAGCTGATAACAAACAGTGTGTTCAATTGTTCATAAAAATAAAATATATTTATGACAGTTATTAGATTAAAATGTAAATAGGGACATTCACTTTTAAATAAGTTTTGTTGATGAGAATATTAATTGCCTTCAGTGACATCTCTTTCCAAAACTACATTCTGCTTTAAAGAGTGTAGTTTTCTATTTAAACAATAAAAATACAATTTGATAGTTAAAATAAGATCAAGAAAATTTATGTTATACCAAGTACTACAATGTCTTCCACAGAAAATTTATATTTACTAATTAAATAAACTCTATTATATTCTTGTGTATTCTACCATATTAATTATTACTTTTTAATACATCATGTTTTTTATACATTCCTGTTTTTGTTATTATATCTAACATAAAACAACACCGATGAAAAACCTCACATTTGACTTATTTTGGCTATGTTTGAAAGGATTTCATGTGATAATTCAAATTTAATTCAGAATTATTGATATTTTAAGTTAGTTAGCAACTACCAGAGTACAAATCAAAAGAGTGCCTACTTAGTAATTCTCATTTATGCATATGTTTTAATAATTTATGCAAATTACATAGCTGTTCTTCTTGATAAAATGTTATCACCCATTCTACAAATGACTGAGGTATAGTACTGGTCCTTTGTTTGTTTTTTAGAATAGTTCATGACATTTTATATCTGGTTCTCTCAGTCATTTATATGTTAATTCAAGACTTTTTAAACAATAGTTTCAAATGATTGCCACATTTTGTACAAAATATATTTCTAGAAAGAGACAATAATAACAACTAAAGTATCATGATTGGTATGCTCTACAGGAGCTATCAGACATAATGTTCAAGGTTTTTGAGGTATGATTTGCCATTTTTTCCCTTTAGAGCTTTAGAATTCATCATGAAATAGACTCATGTGAGTCCTAAAAATAAAATATTATTGTAAGACTCAAGACATTATTTTTATACTGTATTTAAAATATTGTGATTATTCCAAGTTCTATGGCTTGAGATAAGATTTACTTTATTAAGCCAATCTTTAAGAAAAACTTTATAGATTGATGTCTCATTTCATAATTATTTTCTAGTTTAATTACCAGCATAGCATTACAAAGGGAAAAGCTTGGTAAGATAATTTCAGCAAACTAAAGGCAAAAAGTGAGTATTAAACTAACGGAAGTTAATAAAATTGTGATTATCCAGACTTACGCAAAAAAGTCCAGTGGCCCTGGTACTTTTAGCATGATATTCAATCGAAAACATATGTATGATCATTTTCATTCTAAATTTGACACAACATAGTCTTTCTTGTGTCTAATAACTCAGACAGGCTTTTACTTTAAACCATAGTCTTGCCAATCACTTATTTTTAAAATAACATTATGGTCTCAAAATGAAAGAAAATTACTTATAATGAATTGAGATACTGTTTAAAAATTGTAGTATTATCTGTTAGTATGCCATTAGCATTCAATGCAGGATTTCATACAAATACATAAACACTGTTAACATTTATTATTTATTTATTTATTTAAATATTTTCAGTATGCATGTATATATGAATACATCCTAGCCATATGTGCATATACTTCACATGCATATACCTGAAAGGATCTACCCCCATGTCGGAGATTTACTTTGTCTTTCTACACATTATTATTTAGTATTAGTAATAGTAGTAGTAGTAGTAGTTAATATAAAAGGGGGTATCTTACTATCATTGGATTTCATGCTTTGGATATTTTGGATGGAATAATTGAGGATATGATCCATCTAATGTCACCAGACTGTTCATATATTCATGGCCAAATAGTAATTTTCATGCAGCATTGTGATTCCAAATTGAAGATCCTTTACAAGGTCCTTCCAGTCTCTGTGATATTGCCATCTCAGTGAATGTTTTATTTGCTATACACTTTTACTTAAAATGGGGTGCCATCATAATAAACCTATTATGAGTTAAAAATAACATAAGTAAAAATGTATATAAAAACAATAAGTTACAAAATATTCAATTTTTGATCCACTATTTAAAAGTATTTTGAAGCCACAATTACTCTGATACCTACACCACACAAAGATCCAACAAAGAAAGAGAACTTCAGACCAATTTCCCTCATGAATATCGATGCAAAAATACTCAATAAAATCCTCGCAAACCGCATCCAAGAACACATCAAAATGATCATCCATCATGACCAAGTAGGTTTCATCAAAGGAATGCAGGGATGGTTTAATATACGGAAACCCATCAACATAATCCCCTATAAAACAAACACAAGGACAAAAACCACATGATCATCTCGTTAGATGCTGAAAAAGCATTTGACAAAATCCAACACCCTTTCATGATAAAAGTCTTGGAAAGATCAGGAATCCAAGGCCCACACCTAAACATAATAAAAGCAATCTACAGCAAACCAGTAGACAACATCAAACTGAATGGAGAGAAGCTGGAAGCAATCCTATTAAAATTAGGGACTAGACAAGGCTGCCCACTTTCTCCCTACCTATTCAATATAGTAGTTGAAATCCTAGCCAGAGCAATTCGACAACAAAAGGAGATCAAGGGGATACAAATTGGAAAGGAAGAACTCAAATTGTCTCTATTTACAGATGATATGATAGTATATATTCAGGACCCCAAAAATTCCACCAAAGAACTCTTAAACCTGATAAACAGCTTCAGTGCAGTAGCTGGTTATAAAATTAACTCAAACAAATCAAATGCCTTTCTCTACACAAAGGATAAGAGGGCTGAGAAAGAAATAAGGGAAACAACACCCTTCACAATAGTCACAAATACTATAAAATACCTTGGTGTGACTCTAACTAAGGAAGTGAAAGACCTGTATGACAAGAACTTTAAGTCTCTGAAGAAAGAAATTGAAGAAGATCTCAGAAGATGGAAAGATCTCCCATGCTCATGGATTGGCAGGATTAATATAGTCAAAATGGCTATCCTGCCAAAAGCAATCTACAGATTCAACGCAATCCCCATCAAAATCCCAACTCAATTCTTCACTGAGATAGAAAGGTCAGTTTGCAAATTCATCTGGAATAATAAAAAACCTAGGATAGCAAAAACTATTCTCAACAATAAAAGTACCTCTGGGGGAATCACCATGCCTGACATTAAGCTGTACTACAGAGCAATTGTGATAAAAACTGCATGGTACTGGTAGAGCAACAGACAGATAGATCAATGGAATAGAATTGAAGACCCAGAAATGAACCCACACACCTATGGTCACTTGATCTTTGACAAAGGAGCTAAAACCATCCAGTGGAAAAAGGACAGCATTTTCAACAAATGGTGCTGGCACAACTGGCAGTTATCATGTAGAAGAATGCGAATTGACCCATTCTTATCTCCTTGTACAAAGCTTAAGTTTAAGTGGATCAAAGACCTCCACATAAAACCAGAGACACTGAAATTTATAGAAGAGAAAGTTGGGAAAACCCTCGAAGATATGGGCACAGGGGAAAGATTCCTAAACAGAACAGCAATGGCCTGTGCCGTCAGATCAAGAATTGACAAATGGGACCTTATGAAATTACAAAGCTTCTGTAAGGCAAAAGACACAGTCAGTAAGACAAAAAGGCCACCAACAGATTGGGAAAGGATTTTTGCCAATCCTAAATCTGATAGGGGATTAATATCCAACATCTACAAAGAGCTAAAGAAACTGGACTCCAGAAAAACAAATAACCCCATTAAAAATGGGGTACAGAGCTAAACAAAGAATTCTCAACTGAGGAATTCCGAATGGCTGAGAAACATCTGAAAAAATGTTCAACATCCTTAATCATTAGGGAAATTCAAATCAAAACAACCCTGAGATTCCACCTCACACCAGTCAGAATGGCTAAGATAAAAAATTCAGGGGACAACAGATGCTGGCAAGGATGTGGAGAAAGAGGAACACTCCTCCATTGCTGGTGGGAATGCAAGCTTGTACAACCACTCTGGAAGTCAGTCTGGCGTTATCTCAGAAAATTGGACATAGTACTCCCAGAGGATCCAGCAATACCTCTCCTGGACATATACCCAGAAGATGTTCCAACTGGTAAAAAGGACACATGTTCCACTATGTTCATAGCAGCCTTATTTATAATAGCCAGAAGCTGGAAAGAACCCAGATGTCCCTCAACAGAGGAATGGATACAGAAAATATGGTACATTTACACAATGGAGTACTATTCTGCTATTAAATAAAAAGAATTCATGAAATTCTTGGGCAAATGGATGTATCTGGAGGATATAATCCTTAGTGAGGTAACCCAATCACAAAAGAAGTCATTGGGTATGCACTCACTGATAAATGGATATTAGCCCAGAAACTTAGAATATCCAAGATACAATTTGCAAAACACAAGAACATCAAGAAGGAAGACCAGCTCATGGATACTTCATTCCTCCAGTGAAGAGGAAACAAAATAACCATGAAAGGAGTTACAGAGACAAAGTTTAAAGCTAAGATGAAAGGATGGACCATACAGAGACTGCCCCACCACGGGGATCCATCCCATAATCAGCCATTAAACTCAGACACTATGGCATAGGACAGCTAGTGCCTACTTAAGGGACCCTGATATAGCTGTCTTGTACAGAAGTGGATGTTCATAATCATGTATGAGAGGGAACACAGGGCCCACAATGGAGAAGCTAGAGATAGAACCACAGGAGCTGAAGGGGTCTGCAACCCTAGAAGAGGATCAACAATATGAACTAACCAGAACCCCCAGAGCTCCTGTCTCTAGCTCCAAATGTAGCAGAAGATGGCCTAGTCAGCCATCATTGAGAAGAGAGGCCCCTTGGTATTGCAAACTTTATATGCCCCAGTACAGGGGAACCCCAGGGCCAAGAAGTGGGAGTGGGTGGACACGGGAGGGGGGAAGGGGGAGAAGGGAGGGGACTTTCGGACTAGCATTTGAAATATAAATTAAGAAAATATCTAATAAAAAAATGGAAAAAAAAAAGAAAAGGAAAAAAAAGTATTTTTGTATGTTGCCATTATAAAATACTCTTAGAAAAGCAAATGAAAGGAAACTATTTATGTTGGCTTATAGCTCTATGTTTCAGAGTATTCTATCAGGGTTTTCATGGTAGAGGGAGCTTGAAATAGCTGGTCATAGTACAGTCACATCAGAAAGCTGAACGAAATGAACTTATGAACCTGTTCTTTACATTTTAAACTATTGTGGATCCCACCTGTATAGAATGGTGTGACCAACAATAGATGAGACTACTTCCATCAATTGATATCTGTGAAATAATCCTTAGCAGATATCTCCAAAGGCTCTTCTAACACAAAAGTCTATGTTTAATCAAGTGAACAATTAGACCTAACAATGACAACAAAACTATGAAAAGCTCAAATATCTTTTGTATAGTCACAAAGTAAAAAATATAACAAATTAATCACTAAACACGGGATGTAAACTAACTGTAAAAATCAGTGGCTATATTTCATATGTCCTTCATATTTCTTAATTTTATAGTGTCATTTACAATGTGTATCATGTTGTCACAGACTACTTGATAAATGCTATTAAAATATATAATATTTATTTGGATTGTTTGTTGGAATACTAGAAATATTTGTCTTAGTGACTAGCAAACAATAGATAATAAATACTTGTCCTTAAATATTAACAAAATGCGAAAAAGACAATAAAATATAAAAGAAGTAAAGAAGAAAGTAGGAAAGATTGAGATAGATACTTTTTACTTGATTAAAATCACAATACTCACAGATATCCAATCATCACCTCTTATTCCATAAAACATGTTTTGAAGGTCTGGTAGAATTCTGTACTAAACCCACCAGTCCTGGGATATTTTGCATTGGGAGACTTGTAATGACTGCTTCTAATTCTTTATGTGGTATGGGACTGTTTAGATGGTTTTTCTGATCCTGATTTAACTTTAGCACCTCCTGGTGTCTGTCTAGAAAACTGTCCATTTCATCCAGCTCCAAATTTGTTGAGTATAGACTTCTGTAGGAGGATCTGATGATTTTCCAAATTTCCTCAATTTCTGTTATGTCTCCTTTCCATTTATGGTATTGCTAATTTAATACTGACTTTTCACCCTCTGTATAGTCTGGCAAAAGGGTTTATCTATCTTGTTGATCTTCTCAAAGAACCAGTTCCTGATTTTGGTGATTCTTTGTATAGCTCTTTTTCTCTACATAGTTGATTTCAGACCTGAGTTTGATTATTTCCTGCTGTCTACTCCCATTGAGTGTATTTCCTTCTTAATGTTCTAGAGCTTTCAGGTGTCAAGCTGTTACTGTATGCTTCAACCAGTTTCTTTTTGGGGGCATTCAGAGCTATGAGTTGCCCTCTTAGCACTGCTTTCATTGTGTCCCATAAGTTTTGGTACGTTGTGCCTTCACTTTCCTTATGTTTTAAGTCTTTTTTTTTTTCTTTAGTTCTTTGACCAAGTTATCATTGAGTAAAGCGTTTTTCAGCTTCCATGTATATGTGGGATTTCTGTTGTTTTTCCTGTTATTGAAGAACAACCTTACTCTGTGGTGATTTGATAGGATGAATGGGATAATTTCAGTCTTCTTGTATCTGCTGAGTGACTGATTATATGGGCAATTTTAGAGAAGGTAAAATGAGGTAATGGCAATAAAGTATTTTCTTTTTTATTAGGATGAAATGTTCTAAAGATAGCTGTTAAATCCATTGGGTTCATAACTTCTGGTAGTTCCACAGTGGCTCTGTTTAGTTTCTGTTTCCGTGATCTGTCCATCAATGAGAATGGGGTGCTGAACTATTACTATATGAAGTGTATTCAGCTTTATTAAATTATCTTTTATCATTGTGGGTTCCGTTGCATTTGGAGTATAGATGTTCAGAATTGAAAGTTCATCTTGGTAGATTTTTTTCTTTGATGTGTATAAACTGGCCTTTCTTATCTTGTTGATAATATTTGGTTGAAAGTTGATTTTATTCAATATTAGAATGGATACAGCTTTTTCCTTGGTTCCATTTGCTTGGAAAATTTCTTCCAGCCTTTTACTCTGAGGTAGGTTATTCTTTGTCACTGAGGTGTGTTTACTGTATTCAGCAAAATGCTGGGTCCTGTTTACATATCCAGTCTGTTACTCTATGTCTTCTTATTGAGAATTGAGTCCGTTGTTGTTAAGAAATATTAAGGAAAAGTGATTGTTGCTTGCTGTTATTTTTGTTGTTGTAGGTGGAATTATGTTTATATGGTTATCTTCTTTTGGGTTTGTTGAAAGAAGATTACTTCTTGCTTTTTCTAGGGTGTAGTTTTTTTACTTATATTGGAGTTTTCCATCTATTATCTTTTGTAAGGCTGTATTTGTGAAAAGATATTGTGTAAAGTTGGTTTTGCCAAAAGAATATCTTGGTTTTTCCATCTGTGTTAATTACTATTTTTTACAGGGTATAGTAGGCTGGGCTGGCATTTGTATTATCTTAGGGTCTGTATGACATCTGCCTAAGATGTTCTGCCTTTTATAGTCTCTGTTGAGAAGTCTGGTGTAATTCTGATAGTTCTGCCTTTATATGTGACTTGACATGTTACTCTTACTACATTTAATGTTCTCTTTATTTTGTGCATTTGGTGTTTTGACTATTATGTGACAGGAAGAATTTCTTTTCTGGTTCAATCTATTTGGAGTTCTGTAGGCTATTTGCATGTTCAAGGGCATTTCTTTCTTTAGGTTAGTGAACTTATTCTTCTATAATTTTATTGAAGATATTTACTGGCCCTTAAAATTGGGAATCTTCCACCTCTTCTATACCTATTATCCTTAGGTTTGGTCGTCTCATTGTGTCCTGGATTTCCTGGATGTTTGGGTTAGGAGCTTTTTGCATTTTTAATTTTATTTCACTGTTGTGTCAATGCTGTCTATGGTACCTTCTGCACCTGAGATTCTGTATTCTCTCTCTCTCTCTCTCTCTCTCTCTCTCTCTCTCTCTCTCTCTTTCTCTCTTGTATTCTGTTGGTGATGCTTACATCTATGACTCCTGATCTCTTTCCAGGGTTATTTCTCTTTGTTATTTCTTTATTGTTTCTAGTTCAATTTTAGATCCTGGATAGTTTTGTTCAATTCCTTAACCTGTTTCATTGTGTTTTCCTGTAATTCTTTAAGGGACTTTTGTGTTTCCTCTTTAAGTGCTTTTACCTGTGTTCTATTGTATTTTTTTTAAGTAAATTACTTATGTCCTTCTTAAAGTCCTCTATCAACATCATTAGATGTGATTTTAAATCATAATCTTGTTTTTCTCGTGTGTTGGGATATCCAGGACTTGCTGTGGTGGGAGAACTCCGATTTGATGATGCTAAATAGCCTTTGTTTTTGTTGCTTAGTTTCTTGTACTTTCCCCTCACCATCTGGTTATCTCTGGTGTTATTTGTTCTTGCTGTCTCTGACTAGAGACTGTCCTTCCTGTGAGCCTGTGAGCCTGGGATCTTAGATCAGTCAGCACTCCTGGAAAACCAGCTCTATGCTTCAAATGTGAGAAAATATTGATCCAAAGCAACTTGTTATCTCAAGGTAATTCCATTCACTTACTACTTCTAGCCCTACATTGTCAGAGCTGCAGATGCTAAACAGTACAAGGAAGCTTCCATACTCCCACTTATCTTCCAGGATCTCTGAGCCCTCTAGGCCAAGCCAAGTTGCCCTGAGCAGCCTGTTCTTCCATGGGCACCCCCATTCTTCTGCCAACTCTTTCCATACTTCATTCAGACCTACAAGAAAAATACAATTAAACAGGTAAAGGAAGTAAATATAACTATACAATGTCAGAAAATGGAAATAGAAACAATAAAGAAAACACAATTTGAGGGAATCCTGAAGAGAGAATACCTAGAAGATAACAGGCACAACATATGCAAGCATCACCAATATGATACAACAGTTGGAAGAGAAAATTTCAAGCACTGAAGATATGATAGAAGAAATTGATAGATAAGTCCAAAAATGTTAAATATATATATATCCTGACACAAAACATCCAGGAAATCTGGAATACTAAGAAAAGGCATAATCTAAGAACAATAGGAATAGAAGTTAAAAGAGTTCTAGCTCCAAGAACCAGAAAATATTTTCAACAAAATCATAGAATATTTTTCCAACATAAGAAACCTAAGAAAGAGATGCCTATAAACATATGAGAATTTTACAGAACACAATGAGATTTAACCAGAAAAGAAAATCCTCCTGACACATAATAATCACATCAAAAAATCTACAGAACAAGAAAGAAATATTAAAATCTACAAGGAAAAAGTCCAAGTAAGATAGACAGGCAGACATCAGAACTACACCTGACATCTCAATAGAGATTCTAAAAATTAGAATGCCAGTACAGATGTCTTAAAACATCTAAGAAGCCACAGATGACAACCTAAGTTGGTATATGCAACAAAACTCTCAGCCATCATAGATGGAGAAAACAAGATATTCCAAGACAAAAATAAATTTAAACAGTATCTATCTACAAATCCAGATCTACTGAAAATATTAGAAAGGAAACACCAAGCCAGTTGTTTAACTACACCTAGGGAAAAAAAAAAAAAACAGGAAAAAAACCTGTTTATCAAGAAAAAGAAGAAGTGAAACTTACATACACACACACACACACACACACACACACACACACACACACACACACATATTGTAACAGGACCAATATCAAAATAACAGAAACTACTGTAATTTTCCACAAAATAAAAACTGAAAGAAAAAAAAAAAACACATGATAATCTCAATAGATGCTGAGAAAAATTTTAAAATATACAAAACCCTGCATGTTCAAAGTTTTAAAAATTTTAGGGATATAAGGTACTTACCAAAACATAATAAAATCAATATACAACAAACAAATAAGTAATATCAAATTAAATCGAGAGACTCAAAATAATTCCACTAAAATCACACACAAAGATGCCTACTCTTTCCATATTTATTCTACAAAGTATTAGAATTCCTAACTAGACCAAAAATATAACTTAAAGCGATCAAGGGGATACAAACTGTAAAGGAAGAATTCAAAGTATAGCTATTTAATGATAATATTATAGTATACATAAATAACCCCAAAATATCTAATAAAGAACACCAACAGCAGATAAACACCTTTACCAAAATAACTGGGTATCAAAATAGAGTAAAAAGAAATCAGTAGGCCTCGTTTCAACAAATGATAAATTGGCTGACATAGAAATTATGGAATCAACACTTTTATAATAGGCACAAATAATATAAAATATCTCCATGTAACTCTACCCAAACAAGTGAAAGACCTGTATGAGAAAACATTCAAGTCTTTGATAAAAAAAAAAAAAAATTAATAAATAAATAAAAATAAAAGAGAAAGATCACCCATGTTCATGTATTGGTAGGATCAACATATTAAAAGGACATCAGATCCCAAACAATCTACATACTTAATGCAATCCCCATCAAAATTCCAACACAATTCTTTACAGACATGGAAAGAACAATTCTTAACTTCATATGGAAAAACAAAAACCCCAAGATATCTAAAACAATCCTTTACAATAAAAGGACCTACTGAGCTTATCTCCCAGATATCAAACTGTACTACAGAGATTTTGTAGTAAAATACACTACATGGTTTTGGCATAGAAATAGACGGGTTTATAAGT
The DNA here is from genome assembly GCA_902729485.2 of Mus minutoides. Classification (NCBI taxonomy): domain Eukaryota; kingdom Metazoa; phylum Chordata; class Mammalia; order Rodentia; family Muridae; genus Mus; species Mus minutoides. The sequence goes on along the minus strand of CACVCL010027429.1, from coordinate 116,734 downwards.
GGAATTGAAGCAAAGACCCAGCGATAAACCTCACACCTATAGATACTTCGTATTTGACAAAGAATCCATAAACCATACAATAGAAAAATGAAAAATTCTTCAACACATGGAGCTGGTCTAAGTGGATGTTTTTATATAGAAGAATGAAAATAGACCCATACCAATCACCTTGCACAAAGCAAAAGTCTAAATGGATCAAATACCTCAACATAAAACTGGATACATTTTGTCTAATAGAATAGAAAGTGCAGAACTGCCTTAAACAAATTGGCACAGGTGACAAACTCAAGAATAGAACACAAATATGTAAGACATTAAGAACAACAATTAATAAATGGTACCTCATGAAACTAAAAAGTTTTGCAAAACTAAGGGTAGAATCAATAGGACAAATCTACAGCCTACGGAATGGGAAAAGATCTTCACCAACGCTACTACAGACAGAGAGATAATTTTTAAAATATATAAAAAGAAAACTCAAGAAATTAGACAAGAGTAATCCAAATAACCTAAATAATAAAAAGGTTACAGGGTTAGAGAATTTTCCACAGAGGTATTTATAATGACTTAGAAACAAACAATGAGAAAAAGGTGTATCCTTTTGTTTTAGGATGAAATATTCTGTAGATATCTGTTAAGTCCATTTGTTTCATAGTTTCCGTTAGTTCCACTGAGTCTCTGTTTAATTTCTGTTTCCGGGATCTGTCCATTGATGAGAGTGGGGTGTTGAAGTCTCCCACTATTATTGTGTGAGGTGCAATGTGTGTTTTAAGCTTTACTAAAGTTTCTTTAATGAAAGTGGCTGCCCTTGCATTTGGAGCATAGATATTCAGAATTGAAAGTTCCTCTTGGAAGATTTTGCCTTTGATGAGTATGAAGTGCCCCTCTTTGTCTCTTNTTGGCCATCAGTGGGAAGAGAGGCCCCTTGGTTATGCAGACTTTATATGCCCCAATACAGGGGAACGCCGGGGCCAAGGGGTGGGAGCGGGTGGGTAGGGGAGCAGGGCCGGGAGGGGGGAGGATATAGGGAACTTTCTGGATAACACTTGAAATGTAAATGAAGAAAATATCTAATAAAAGTTGAAAAAAAAAGAATTAACAATAAAAAAAATCTAAAAATATTTTAAAGTGCTTTTAAAAGAAGATGCTGAAAAAAAAAGAAACAAACAATGAAATATTTAAGTATATTTTCATTGTGGATATGGAAATTAAAAAAAAAAAAACTGAGATTCTGTCTCGGAAATGCTGAGATCATAAACTCAAGGTTTTTTTTTTTTGTTTTGTTTTTTTTGGTTTTGTTTTTGTTTTTGTTTTTGTTTTTGTTTTTATGCTACTTAGGACTTGGAGGAAGGCGTATACTCCTCTACTGCTGGTATGAACGTGATTCTTGAAAAACCTCTTTGGAAATCAATTTGGCAGTTTCTTAGAAAATTGGATGTAGTTCTACTCCAAGATAGATCTATACCACGCCTGAGCATATGTGCAAAAATGCTCCACTATCTCACAAGGACAAATGTGCCTCTATGTTCAGAGCAGCTATATTAATAATAGCCAGAAACTAAATATAACCCAAATGTCCCTCAAAAACAAAAAAATCCCACTGGATAAAAACAAAATGTGGTACCACTACACAATGCAATGTTATACACCTATTAAAAAGAAGCACATCATGAAATTTACAGGCAAATGAATTGAACTAGAAAATGTCATCCTGAATGAAGAAACCAGTAGCAAAAATATTAGCATGGTTTTTACTCACTTAAGGAACCCCCAAGTTAGGATACATGAATCTTACCCAGAAGTGGCACGAAAACACTCATCAGGGTGGAAGAAGAGAGGGAACTGGGTGGGACAGTGCGTGAGGAGTTTCATGGTAATGGGGATCAGGCCTGGGGTGGGAGCAAAAGAGGTCTGGGAATGAGAATAGAAACTGATGGGAATCATCTCTTGGACTAGTTGGAGACCTGGGCCAGGGGAGGCTCCAGAGAGTTGACCCTAGTTGACGTTCTTATCAGGTGGAATACAGAGACTGAAGTGGCCACCACCTGTAGAAAGTCTTAACTTCTATGGAAGGAGAGGGATGTAAGCCCACCCATAAATCATTCCACCAAAAATGTGTCCTGCCTTCAAGATACACAGGGAAAAAATATGAAACAGACTGAAAGGAAAAGGCTAACCAATTACTGTTACAATTTAAGACCAATCGAATGGGAGAGAGAGCGTTCCTGATAATATAATGATATGTTTTTATCTTGTAGACAAGAATATACATAGTATAACTAGATCCACAGAGGCTTCTTCCAGCAGTAGATGTAAACAGATGCAGAGGCCCACAGTCAAATATCAGGCAGAACTCCCTGAGTCATATGGAAGATTGGGGAATAGAATTAAGTAATCTGGTCAAGATCATCACAAGAAGACCTACAGCGTCAACTAACCTGGGTCCATGGGGGCACACAGAGACAGTAACAGCAACCAAAAATGATTCAGGGAGTGGACCTAGGCACCCTAAGCACTTGTAGCAGATGAGCACTGGGATCTTCATGTGAGTTCCCTAACAAAGGGACCTGGAGTTATCTCTAACTCAGCTGCTGGCCATTGGAACTCCCTCCCCTAACGGTTTTGGGTCTCAGTGGGAGAGAATATGCATAGTCTTCCAAGGCATGGGTGTCCCAGAGTAGGATTGCACCCAAAATGGCTTCCCCATCTCTGAGAGAATGAATGCTGGGAAATGGAGGAGGAATTCGTAAGGGTGGGAACTGGGAGTAGTGGAAAGAGTGGGGCAGTGATCAGGATGAAAAGTTAATCAAGAAATTAATTAATGAAAAATAAAGAAAAAATGTCGATTCAGAGATATAACCATGATGACATGTGATTTTCTTTGGTATGAAACATGTCAACATGCAACTATCCCAAATCAATAAACAATATAAAATGAAATATTTTACTTGGAAAACTGTTAATATATCTTCTGATTCTTTCTACTTAACAGAGAGTAACTTTACTAGTGGAATAATTCACATTTTTTAAAGCAGCAAATAACCAGAGAGCACCTGCCCAAACCTCTTTTCTTAAAATATTACTGAGAATAGAAAATGTGTTGTATGATCAGTTCTGCCTTTACACTCTTTTAAATTCTGTGTATCACAGTCAACTCACACATCTGTTTTGATATAAGTAGTCTGGTTTGAGCTGCTGTTGTTGCTGTTCATGAAAGCTAAAATTACATTTATTCATGGCAGAACATGACTAACATCTCCCACAGATATTTAAATTTTATATTATTAGCATAATTCCAGTTATATGAAAACCCAAGAGAACATAAATGAAGGACTGATGAATAGAATTTACAAAAATTTTCTTTTGAGAAGCTTCTGCATTTATAAAGTCTTCTAAAGAGCATTGAATATTTTCCTGACAGTGACCAATTTAAGTCAGAACAAGCTAACCTTTATTGAAAACAGAAATGTGTAAATATATGTTGCTGTTTTATCTGTGCCTATTTATACAAGAATAAAGAACAGTGAATAGCTAATAGGATGTATAATACAGTTAAAGTAGGCAAGAATATATTTAATGAAACATAAACTAATAGAAAAATATTTTAATCTATTTTATTTCAGATGTGTGAGTGTGTGTGTGTGTGTGTGTGTGTGTGTGTGTGTGTGTGTGTGTGTCTGCATGTGCATGCACACCTGTGTGAGCATGTGTTTGCTAGGGATGATTACTGTGTAGAAACACCATAACCAAGGCAATTCATATAAAAACAAACATATAACTAGGGCTGATTTACAGTTTGAGAAGTTCAGTTAATTATCACCATGTCAGAAAGAATGCCAGTAAGTAAGCAAACATTATGTTATAGAAATCACGAGTTCTACATCTTGATGTTAAGGTAGCTAGGAAAAGACTGACTTCCACAGGGAGCCAAGAGGAGTCTCTCCAAGCATACTACCTCAAAGATACACTTCCTACAAAAAGGCCAAACTTCCCATGGGCCAATCATATAAAAACAACCACAGTGCATGCGTGCATGCGTGTGTGCTTGTGTTTCTGCATGTGTGGTTGTGTGTGGTTGTGTGTGTGCGTGTGTGTGTGAGTGTGTGCATGCATGTGCTTATGTGTTTTTATGTGTGTGTGTTTGCATGCATGAGCTTATGTGTTTGTATGTGTGTAATACTATCTTTTGCTCACTATCATAGTTTTCATATTTAATATTCACATGTAGTAGTCATTAAGGCTAATCTTATAACTTTAAAAAGGAAATTAACTTATTTAATGTTAAAAAGGTAAATTAATTTTCCCCATATCTAATTTAGAAAGGATGTATGGAAAAATATCAGTCTTCATTATTTATTCACACTATTATGAACTTATTTGTTCTTGCTGTGGAATTTTGTGCTAAAGACCAAGGTCATGAATAGTAAACATGGATACACGTGAGTCTTGACCTTTCGATCTGAACAAGAAATTAAGCAAATAAAAAATAATTAAATTAATGGAACTTGGGACTGAAGCTGCATGGGGCTGTGAAAGAATGTATTCTCTGGATGTAAGCCAAGTTCTAGTAGAGTAATGAATTTCCTGTTGAAATATGGAGAAAATATTATTTGAGCTGAATGTAAATGTAAGTAGAATTAAGAAGGGCTTAGACAAACTATAACTATAAAACAGGAAGTGAAATCATCATCAGGGAGATGTAAGGAGAATGAGATATTTTGTAGGCATTTCGAATAATGAAATTGCATACTAGTATGTTTAGCATATAGTGATTGTTAATCTAACCTTGGACATGAGGTATTATACAATTGAAAAAACAAAAGGCAAAGACAAATTACACAGCCACAGCCACATTGACCAGCTGACAGATGGCTCTGTAGGTAAAAGTGCTTGTCACAAAGAAAATGGTATGTTGCTTTGAAGGGATAGATTCTCATGATCTCAGGCATTGATGACTTTGTCTTTCAGTGGTTCAGAAAGGTTTAGTACATATGGCTAGGCCAGATGAATTATGACACAGGAGCTAGGATTTGAGTACTTAAATTCTTGGGTAATTCTAGTTCACTCTTTTAGCTTTGTTCTTGTATTTCAAGATGTGCTTTCTCAGCATTCTTCTCACATGGCCTTCCTGGTATTTACTATAATCTCTATCCTGCCATGGTGGAATCTTAAACTTTTAGAATGCTAAGCACAAACCTTTATAAGCTATCTTGGACATGGCATTCTATTAAATTAACGAATACCCATGGTGATAAGAATTCAAGGCTCTAAACCCACATAAAGATGAATAGAAAAATCTAACATTACACATTATTCTTTGTCCACACACATGTTTTATCACAGGCTCTCACCTTTAAACATCATGTGTAACACACACACACACACACACACACACACACACACACACACACACACACACACAAACACACACACATGAATACACAAACATGGTAACTATAAATTAAGAAAAAAATTAAGAAAAATTACACAGAAAGCAACAGTTTAGTTGTTCTTCACAGAAGTTGAACTTACAGGAGGAATTATTATTTTCATATTTAACTGTCTTTTTAAAAATATCAACACTAAATATCTAATGAGATTTTGATTTTAGTGTTAAATAGTTTGAACATACTTATTAATGTGTTTATATTAGAAACAAACTCCCAATAGAATTATCCTTTTCTCATCTTTACCCACTAGTTGCCATGCTCATTAGCACATACAATTGCACTAATTTTGGAAATGTCTTCTAAATATTTAGAATTCTGAAGAACTGATGCCAAAAAAAAAAAAAAAAAAGGAAAATGTATCCTTTCACTGGAAAATAAAACTATTTCTGTTTAAAAATTTATCATTTCGACATTGAAATTTATAGATTGGATATAACTCCTGTCCAAAACAGTAGGCTAATAAGTCAAACACATTTTTCCTAAGCCATGATACTAAAGTGTCATGATGCAATCCATTGTCTTCTGGGAAAAAGGGAAATAATAGTCTGAACATTACAAATGGCATGTTTTTAAATTTTTGTTTTAATTAATATAAAATATATTTAAAAGATGATATGACAGAAATGAAAATAATAATGATATGGTTATAAGATGTAAATAAAAATTTATTCTTTATTGCTATTAAGATACAAAATAATTACATGCTCAAATCTATAATTATCAGAAATAAATTTATGCGTTTAAAATTACAGCTTTTGTAATGATTCAGTGAGCAAGAAAATGCCATAATATCCTCTATTTTCATTTCTTCTGTGCCAGCTGCATGCTATAAATGCAGCATTATTTTGGATGATTTTAAAAGCAACAAAACATGCTCCTATATGGAAGCCTTTGCATTTTAATGCTATCAACTTAGGTTATAATTACCTATGGATAAACATTAACTAGACAATTACATGTTGGAATCTATAATTTAAAATCCACAATTTCCCATAAATTCAAATTGTATCCACTGTGAATTGAAGACCTTTTTCTTCATTCCCTAAATTATATAATACAATGTAATTACATCATTTTCCTTCCAAACCATCCCATGTACTTCTTCATGCTCTTTTTGTTTGTTTAAAAATCATAGCACTTGTCTTTATGAATTGTTGCTCCATGTACATAATTTTATAGAAGTATACATATGCATAGTCCTTAGTAAAATTTGATTAGTCTGTATGAATTGACTCCTGTGTATATTTTTAAGGCTGACATTTTCAAAATAGATAATCAATTGATTGTTGTGATATGTAAGGTATTTAGAAGGAAGAAAACGGTATGGATCATGCAAAACATATCTTATTATACAATAAAAATTAGCTGAGTGAATTAGCTAAGTGTGATAACTAGATGTTATCAATTAATTCCATGGTGTAGTTTGGCTCAAGACTGGGCTTGTGGAGAGGTAAAAGTTAAATGAATTATCCTACAGTAAATGTACTAGGTATGTATGAAAATGTAATCAGGATAATAATGCTTGATGGATGTGAGACTGATTTAAAAGAAGAGTTAAATAAGTACTGCACAGAAGTTGCATGCTAAAATTAATATCGTGTTCATAGTACAAGATCATGAGACTTGAAATTGAGGAATAATTAAGGAAAAAAGCAGAGACACTAAAATGTAGGATCTATTTAAGAACACCAACAATAGATCTCATTAAACATTCTGTACAATAAAGTCCTATGCGTTTAAATTCAAATATTTGGGAGGAGATACCCTCTATTCAGCCTCATCGTTCAGGACAATTATCTGTGCATTTATTCTACAACCTGTCCTTAAGCAGGAATTGTGCTTGAAGCCACACCAAACCAAGAGACTGTGTGGTTAGTGTTTCTATCACTCCTCTATGGTTCCTGATAGGCTACAGCCTTTACAGGTTCAATATCCCTAATGTTGTTAGTCACTGCTAAGGTCACCACCATTGGTTCACATGTGCCTCCCTTATCCCAGTATGATATTCTCAACTTCCATTCATTTACATGAAAAAATCATGATGTCTTTGTTTTTAGTAGTTGAACAATATTTTATTGTATATATGTACGACATTTCCTCTATCCATTGCTGAGACATTTAGATAGTTTACAGTTTCTGGCTATTATAAAGCTACTTTGAACATAGTCTTTGTGGGATATTGGAACATCTTTAGGTATATTATCAGGAGTTGAATAGCTGGGTCTTAAGGTAGAACTATTGTCATTTTTCTGAGAAATGACTAAAGTATTTCTAAGATTGTTGTACAAGTTTACACTTCCATCAGCAATGAAAGAGTGTTCTACTTGATTCACATCCTTGCCTGCATGTGCTGTCTCTTGAGATTTTGATCTTAGCCATTCTGATAGAACATCAGAATATCCTTGATAGCTAAGTAAGTTGAACATTTCTTTAAGTGCTTTTCAGATATTTGAGATTTGTCTGTTGAGAATTCTCATTTTTAGCTGTGCCCATTTTTTTTGTTTCAATCTATTTATGTATTTATGTATGTATGTATGTATGTATGTATGTATGTATGTATGTATGTATGTATTTATTTATTTATTTATTTATTTATTTATTTATTCTTATGTGAGTACATTGTCACTGTCTTCAAGCACATTGGATCCCATGACAGATGGTTGTGAGCCCCCATGTGGTTGCTGGGAATTGAACTCAGGACCTCTGGAAGTGTAGTCAGTGCTGTTAACATCTGAGCAATCTCTCCAGCCCTGTGTCCCAATTTTTAATTGGGATATTTAGATTGTTGGTATCTAACATCTTGAGTTCTTTGTAAACTTTCCATATTAGCCCTCTATCAAGGATCAGGTGATAATGATCATTTCCCAATCTGAAGGCTGCCATTTGTCCTCTTGATGGTGTCCTCTGTCTTAAAGAATCTTTGCAGTTTCATGAGGTCCCATTCATTAATTGTTGATCTTAGATCCTGAGCTATTGGTGTTCTGTTCAGTAAATTTTCTCCTGTACTACTGCATTCAAGGATATTTTACTCTTTCTCTATTTGATTTAGGGTATCCACTTTTATGTTGAACTCTTTGATCCATTTAGAATTGAGTTTTGTGCATGGGGATAAGTATGGTTCTATTTTCATTTTTCGACATGTAGACATTCAGTTAGATCAACACAAATTGTTGATGATTTTTTTTTTTTTCATTGCTTGGTTTTGGCTTCTTATTTAAACATCAAGTTTCCATAGGTATGTGAGTTTCCTTTCAGATCTTTGATTTGATTACATTGATAAAATGTGTCTGTTTCTGTACCAATATCATGTAGTTTTTAATCATTATTGTTCTGTGGTAGAGCTTGAGGTCAGGGATGGTGATTCCTCCAGAAGGAGGAATTATTCAGGACTGTTTTGGCTAGCCTAGTTTTTTTTTTGTTTTTGTTTTTGTTTTTGTTTTTGTTTTTGTTTTGTTTTGTTTTGTTTTGTTTTGTTTTTTTCCATAGGAAGTTGAGAATTGCTCTCTCAAGGTCTATTTTAAATTGATTTGGTAATTTTTATGGGAATTTTGCTGAATCTTTAAATTATTTTTGGTAAGGTGGCAGATTTCACTATGTTAATTCTACAATTCCATGATTATAGGACTTTTCCATATTCTGATATATTCTAAAATGTTTTTTTCAGGGACTTTAAGTTTTGTCATATAAATCATTTACTTGCATGATTAGAGTTAGACCAAGATATTTTATATTATTTGTGGCTATTGTAAAGCATATTGTTTTCCTAATTTCTTTTTCAGTCTGTTTTTCATTTCTATAAAGGAGAGCTAATGGTTTCTTTGAGCTAATTTTGTATTCAGCCATTTTGCTGAACAACTGCTGGAGTTCTCTGGTAGAATGTGTTTGCCTTCACTTATGTATACTATCATATAATTTGTAAATAGCAAGACTTTGACTACTTTCTTTCAAATTTTTAATCTGCTTGGTCTTCTTTAGTTGTTTTATTGTTCTGGCTATAATTTCAAGAACTATATTTAATAGATTGGGAGAGACTTGACCTCCTATCTTTTCCCTTATTTTAGTAAAATTGCTTTATATTTCTCTCCATTTAACCTGTTCTTGGTTATTGGCTTACTGTATCTTGCTGTAAATATGTTTAAGAATGAACTCTGTATCCATGACTTCTCTAATACCTTTAATATGAAAGGATGTTGTATTTTATCAATAAAACACCAACCTAAGAGTACAAATGGATTGACACATGGCTCCTTCCACATATGTAGGAGAGGCCCTTGGTCCTGTGAAGGCTTGATGCTATAGTATAGAGGATGCCAGGACGGGGAAGCAGGAGGGGGTTGGTGGGTTGGGGAATACCCTCATAGAAAAAGGAGGAATGATGATGGGATATTGGGTTTTCCAAGGGGAAACAAGGAAAGGAGGTAGCATTTGGAATGTAAATAAAGAAAATATTGAATACAAAACAAAAAACAAAAAACAAAATCAACAATTATTGTAGAGGGCCGCACTGGAGTCTGCTCAGCCCCCGTTCTAAGATGCCGCAGACATCCTGTTACCACCCCCCATATAGAGTGGGTAAACAATCCGAAAGCACATGTGCCTGTTGCATAACCATGCTTGATCACCTCCCGGGGCTTAACATGAGTGATGGCCCAGCAGCCAATCCGGTTAAGACACGCCTCCTCCTTGGCTATATAAGCCGAGGCTTTTCCAGGCTCTGGGTCTTACTCTTTCAAGGCTTCAATAAAGAGCATGCTGTAGAAGGACTCTGAATCTGGTGTTCGCGTGTGTTCCTGCCGGCGGGAAGGTAGCACGACTCACAAATTATTTTCAGCATACAATAAAATAATCGTATGGTTTTTTTTTCTTTCAGATTGTTTATATGGTGTGTTATATTCATAAATTAAACCAACCCTGCATCCATATGATAAAGTCAGCTTGATCATGATAATGTCTTTGATGTGTTACTGGATTCTGTATGCCAATATTTTATTACGTTTACTTCAATGTTCATAAGAAAAATCAATCTGAAGTTCTCTTTTTTTGTTGAGTCTTTTTGAGGTTTACGTATCAGGGTAACAGTGGACTCAGAGAATGAGTTTATCAGGCATCCTTCTGTTTCAATTTTGTGAAATAGTCTGATTACTGATAGAATTCTGCACCAAAGCCATCTGACCCTGGCCTTTTTTGTTGTTGTTGTTCAGGGGATTTTTATTGACTGCTTCTGTTTCTTTAGCAATTACAGAGATGTTTAAATAGTTTACCTCATCTTGATTTTACTTTCGTTATTTGTGTTTGTCCTGAAAACATCAATTTCCTTAAGATTTTCCTATTTTATGAATTAGAGGCTCTGAATATAAGACCTAATTATTCTTTGATTTTTTTTTTTTTTTATTGCCTGTAGTTATGTCTCCCTTTCATTTCTTATTTTGTTTACTTGGATACTGTTTTTCTGTTTTTTGGTTATTTGGGCTAAGGGTTTGTGTATCTTGTTGATTTTATCAAAGGACAAGCTCTAGGTATCCTTGATTCTTCGTTTCTTTGTATTTTTGTTTGTTTGTTTGTTTGTTTATCTCAATTGGGAGTTTCTCTTGGTACCTGTTTGTTAGTTTTTGTTTGTTTGTTTTTGTTTTTATTTGTTTGTTTATACAGATTGCAACTAACTATAAGATTCTCTCTTGAGAAGTTGGGTGTAATTATCATAGATCTGCCTTTGTATGCTACCTGGCAATTTTTCCTAGGAGCTTTTACTATTGTTTCTTTGTTCTATAGGTTTTGAATTTTGATTATTATGTTATGGGAGGATTTTCTTTTCTGGTCCTGTCTAATTGATTTTTTTAAAGTTTCTTGTATTTTATAAGCATTATCTTTCTTTAGGTTGGGAACATTTTCTTGTATGATATATTTGGTAATGTTTTCTGGGATTTGGAGCTAAGATTTTTCACCTTATTCTGTTCCTATTATTCTTAGGTAAGGTCTTTTCATGGTATGTCAAATTTCCTGAATGTTTTATCTCTGGAACATTTTAGATTTAATATTTTCTTTGATTGATGTAACAACAGTGTCTTCTTTTGTATCGTTTATACCTTATATGCTGTCTTCTATCTCCTACATACTGTTAGTGATACTTGCATCTGTTTTTCATGTTTTCTTCTCTAGGTTTTCCATCTACAGAATTTCCTGAGTTTGTGATTTCTTTTTTTACTTCTATTTTCCACTTTTATGTCTTACACAGTTTTATTTATGTCCTTCTCCTGTTTAATTGTATTGTCCAGTAGGGTGGGGTGAGGGAATAACATGTTTCTTTTTTTTTTTTTTTCATTTTTATTGGTTATTTTATTTATTTATACTAAGAATGTTATCCCCTTCCCAGTTTCCCCTCCATAAGCCCCCTATCCCTTCTTCCACCCCCCTGCTTCTATGAGGGTACTCCCCTACCTGCCTAGCCACTCCTGCCTCAGCACCCTACCCTGGGTCATCAAGCCTATAGGACCAAGGGGCAATTCTGATACTGATAAGGCAATCCTCTGCTACATATCTAGCTGGAGCCATGAGTCCAGCCATGTGGTTGGTGGTTTAGTCCCTCAGAGCTTTGGGGTGTCTAGTTGGTTAATGTTTCTTGTATGGGGTTACAAACCCCTTCAGCTCCTTCAATCCTTGCCCTATCTTATTCATTGGAGGGACAGTTCTCAGTACATTGTTTGGCTGTGTGCATACACATCTGTATTGGTCAGACTCTGGCAGAGCCTCTCAGAGGACAGCTATACCAGACAGCTATACCAGGCTCCTGTATCCTACTCTTGACATCAGCAATAGTGTCTGGGTTTGGTATCTGCAGATAGGATGGTTCCCTAGGTGGGGTAGTCTCTGGATGGCCTTTGCTTCAGTCTCTGCTCCATTCTATCTCCCTGCATTTCCTTTTGAGAGGAGGAATTCTAGACTAATATATTTGAAGTGGGTGGTTAGCACCCCTCAATTGTGGGTCATGCCTATCTACTTGATATGATCTCTACAGGTTCTTTCTCCTCTTTATTGATTATTTCAGGCTCTGTCCTCCTTGTTGTGTCCTGGGAACTTCTTGGGCCCCAGAAATTTGGGACTTTCTTGTGGCTACAACCCCCCCCCCACTGCTACTTACCCCCCTTCCCCTCCCCCTCCTCTCTCCCTCCCAGGTCCTTCTCTCCCTCTACTTCCCAGAGATTAATTTCTTCCCCTTATGAGTAGGACTGTACATTCCTCACTTCGGTATGATCTTTACACGTTTGACTCTGTCTCTGTTTAGTCTCTGTTTTCATGTCTTGTCCACTGGTGAGAACAGGGTGCTGAAGTCTCCCAATATTATTGCATGGGGTTCAGTTTTTTTAAGTTTTAGTAAAGTTTATTTTATGAATTTGAGTGCATTGGGGACATAGATGTGCAGAGCTGAAATTTTTCTTGGTGGATTTTTTTTTTTTCTTCGAAAAATATAAAATTTCTTTCCCTATCTTGCTTGATAACTTTTGGTTGAACCTCTATTTTATTGGACATTAGAGTGGCAATTCTGCCTTCTTTCTTGGGACATTTTCCTGGATGACTTTTTCCAGCCTTAGTCTAAGGTAGCATTTGTCTTTATCATTGATGTGTGTTTCTTTAATGAAGCATACATTGCTACCTTATGTTTTTATATTTGGTAATTGAGTCCATTGCTATTGACAGATATTAAAGACAAATGATTATTAGGTTTTAATATGTTTGTTGTTGTATATGATTCTCTTCTTAGGTTTTGTTGTGGGATTGTTGCAGGAAATATTTAAAGAAAAGGAATTCATGTGTGGGCATGGTCAGCCTGTTCTCATCTCATGGAGACTCTGACTCAGAGCTCTAAAATCTCTCCACCCAGCTCCTTAAGTTCCCACTTGTGGCTCAATACCATGTCAGCTACATGCTTCAAAATTCCCATGACCTTTTGGGGTGCATCTCTGACAAACCTACCTTTGCCTCCATACCTTTCTCTCTGGAACTCAGTCAAGCTGCCAAATAAAGGAAAATATCACATAGATTTAGTTCAAAATCGATGGTAACTCAATTGCTGGGCACAACAACTAGAATCCTAATCTTGTAAGCCATATTAAATCTAAATCCTTAGGTGGCTAATCCTGGCACGTTTCCCATATAAACCGGGATCACGAAAAGCTACATCTTGTCCTCCCACTGTCTACATCCAAAAGTCTGTATTTCTCTCCTGCCTCTTTTCTTCCTCTCCCACTTACTCGCCCAGTGGCTGGTTTCTTTATTCATTAGAAGGGTCACCTGAATTCCTGTGCGGTCTCAGGGCTCCTTGAGGTGTCCCCAATACTAAAGTTATTTGGGCAGGTAACTTGCCTCTTGCCCTGGGTGCAACAGATCTTGTGGGAGACCTTCCAGTTGTGGGAGTCTGTTGTGCTTGTTTCAGAAGATCTCCTGGGAGGCCTTCAGACTGTGTTGTCTTCAGAGACTCTCCCTATTCTTATTCTTATTCTTATTCTTATTCTTATTCTTATTCTTATTCTTATTCTTATTCTTATTCTCATTCTCATTCTCATTCTCATTCTCATTCTCATTCTCATTCTTATTCTTTTATTCTTTCTTATTCTTACTCTTAATCTACTACTAGAATTCTCTGTGCAGATCCAAGGTCCATTTTTTTAATGGACCATATATTTTATATTTTTGTTTGTTTGTTTGTTGTATTTGTCTGTATTTATTTATTTATCTACTTATTCAATATTTGTATTCCTTGCTTTGTTTAAACATATTTTATGTATTCTAAACAATAATCCATATATATATATATATATATATATATATATATATATATATATATATAATTATTTTTCCTATTCTTTTTACTTTCTCTTAACCTGGTTGATGGCTTTTTGTCAGTACTATACTATTGTGAGAAACTCTGCTAATTAAAACCAAAGTATATCATTATCTGTTTTGTGTTAGTACCAAAGTGTTGTGGGAAGACTCTATATGCTATTGAGTACTCCCTTCATTGGGAGGGATTACTCTTCTTTTGCCTTTTCTGGGAGGGTCTGAACTCCTCCACCTGCAGTATGTCACATAACTTTGGTTTAGATTACATATATAATTTCTTTTCTTCCTATAAGAATACAGTAAACTAGCACCTGAGATACCTGAAATGCATCTTCATACTAATGAAGCATTCAATACCATAAGCTTTCAGCCAATGGCCTTCCCTTCCTCTGGTATTCCTTCCCACAAAGAGCTAGATAATGCTTGGTTCAGCCCAAATGAAATGTTTGCATCAACATCCACCCTTAGTAAAGCAATATGAGCAATCAAATATTGTCTCACAGAGCTGCTTCATTGGAAAGAACAGCACTGGGAAGCCTTCCATTAAATAGCCTCACCTAAAACTCTGGAAGAAGTCTCTCTCAGACCATCCTATGTATGTTCTTTGGTTGATGACTTCATCTCAGGGAGCTCCCAAAGCTCTAGGTTACTTGCCACTGTTGATCTTCTTATGAGGTTGTCATCCCCTTCCGTTCTTTCAATTCTTCCCTTAACTCTTCCATAGTGGTCCACGATCTCGGGCCAAGGGTTCACTGTAAGTATCTGCATCTGTCTAGGTCAGGTGCTAGTACAATCTCTCAGAAGACAGCCATGCTAGCCTTCTACCTGCAAGCACAGCATAATATCAGTAATAGTGTCAGGATCTGGTGCCTGTCCATGGGATTGATCCCAAGTTCTGTTAGTCACTGTCTGCCATTCTTACAGTCTCTGCTCCATTTTTTTTCCTGCATGTTTTTTAGAGAGGAACAATTCTGACTCAAAAATGTTGAAGATCTCTGGGAATTTCACATTCTGCACCTCCACCCCTACTCCTACCACCAGCTGTTGCATATCTCCACTCATTTCACTGCCCTCTCTGGGATTCTCAATTGTCTTCCCTCCTTACCTGATTCTGCCAATTTCCCACTTCCAATTTCTTCTTCCATACAGGTCCCTACCTCTCTTTGACTGCCATGATTCTTTTGTTCCTCCTCTTAAGTGAGATTGAAGCATAACTTGGCCCTTCTTCCTTGTTTACCTTCTTATAGGCTGTAGGGTATGTAATGGGTATTCTGTACTTTTGGCCTAGAAAAATCTATTTTCAATAAAGGAAAAATTCTATTGCTAGAAAACAACATATATAACTTTCTACCATGTATTCAAATATGTAGATGCTATTATGAGGTTATTTGTGATGTAATATGTAATTCAACACAAATATTTCTATGTAACTAAAATCATTAAATTAAATATTTTCTCATGAAAAATATGAGTAGTCTCAGAGTCATAAATAATTTGGTACCCGTATCTATTTCTAAGGATATTATGCTAAATTTGCTTGAAGCATAATAGATTAATTTATCAAAGTATTAGTGAATGACATTGATAGCCCTAATATATAAATCACTGGGATTCTAGTTTGAACCTACAAATCAGTAATTGCATCTTATTGGATAAATGTCTGGAATATTCATAATTTAGTTCCATTAAAATAAAGTAAGAATTTCTAAAACCAACATATTCATGAAAAGAAATAATTAACAAAGTGATTAAGAGAGTGATGATTTCCTAATTACTTTTTAATTGTGAAAATCATTAAAGGAAATGATTTCAAAAACATTACCCAAACTAATGGAAAACAAAGGCAACATTTACTAACAGGATAAAAATATTCTTCACTCATGCATAGGAAGTGATTTCAGATAACTTATTAAATGCTTATTTGTTTTTGTTAAATGTATCATTTATATGTAAAATTACTTCATTAAAAATTAATAATGTTTGCGATTTTAAAAATAATACTTTCACATTTAATGGCAAGTCTTATTGTCAGTTAGACATTATTATAACATAGCATATTTATCATTTCCTCAGTGTTTGGTAAATAAAAATGAAAGTATTCTCTGTAAAGTTTAAAATTAGAATGTCTGTAGGTGTTTTATGGCATCTTTTTGAGGACTATATGTAAAATGTGAAATTTAAATAAATTATGGAAATTGATGGCTATGTCGAGAAATCAACTCAATATCTTTCGTAATGCCTTAAAAATAGTACCGAATGTGCTCAATTGACAAGGACATATTTTACCAATTAGCAAGTGCATTATAGTTATAACTCAGCAGGAGCAGGAATGTGACCTGAAGCAAATATCAGGGTTTGGTAGAAAGCACAATTGTAGTGCACAGTTTATAATGCTGCTATGCAATAGAGCTTAATTCTAATCACTCCTCTAAATCTTACCTTATTTTACAAGCCTTTTTAAATGATGAATAACTGGAAAAAATCATTCCAAAATACAAAAATGAAACTGTGTAGACTATTTCTATTTATATTCAACTTAATGGATCAAATTGCTTGATGTTAGAAAGCTTCATTTTTTTTTCTTTTTTTTTTTTTTAGATATTTTCTTACTTTACATTTCAAATGCTATCCCGAAAGTTCCCTATACCCTCCCCCTGCCCTACTGCTCTACCCACCCACTCCAAATTCTTGGCCCTAGAGTACCCCTGTATTGGGGCATATAAAGTTTGCAATACCAAGGGGCCTCTTTTTCAAATGATGGCCAACTAGGCCATCTTGTGCTATATATGCAGCTAAAGACATGAGCTCTAGTGGTTCTTGTTAGTTCATATTGTTGTTCCACCTATAGGTTTTCAGACCCCTTCAGCTCCTTGGGAACTTTCTCTAGCTTCTCCATTGGGACCCCTGTGTTCCATCATATAGATGACTGTGAGCATCCACTTCTGTATTTTCCAGGCACTGGCATAGCCTCATACAAGCCAGCTATATCAGGGTCCTTTCAGCAAACTCTTGCTGGCATATGCAATAGTGTCAGGGTTTGGTGACTGATTATAGGATGGATCCCAGGGTGGGATAGTCTCTGGTTAGCCTATCTTTTGTCATATCTCTAAACATTGTCTCTGTAACTCCTTCCATGGGTATTTTGTTCCCTATTCTAAGGAGCAACAAAGTATCCACACACTGATCTTCCTTCTTCTTGAATTTCTTGTGTTTTGCAAATTGTATCTTGGGTATTCTAAGATTCTGTGCTAATATTTACTTATCACTGAATGCATATCAAGTGACTTCTTCTGTGATTGGGTTACCTCACTCAATATTCATTTGCCCAAAAATTTCATAAAGTCATTGTTTTTAATAGCTGAGTAGTACTCCATTGTGTAAATGTATGACATTTTCTGCATCCATTCCTCTTTTGAGGGACATCTGGGTTCTTTCCAGCTTCAAGCTATTATAAATAAGGCTTCTATGAACATAGTGAAGCATGTGTCCTTATTACCAGTTGGAACATCTTCTGGGTATATGCCCAGAAGAGGTATTGCTGGATCTTCAGTTAGTATTATGTCCAATTTTCTGAGGAACCGCCAGACTGACTTCCAGAGTGGTTGTACAAGCTTGCAATCCCACCAGCAATGGAGGAGCGTTCCTCTTTCTCCACATCCTTGCCAGCATCTGATGTCACCTGAATTTTTGATCTTAGCTAATCTGACTGGTGTGAGGTGGAATCTCAGGGTTGTTTTGATTTGCATTTTCCTGATGATTAAAGATGTTGAACATTTTTTTCAGCTGCTTCTCAGCCATTCAGTATTCCTCAGTTGAGAATTCTTTGTTTAGCTCTGTGCACCATTTTTTAATGGGGTTATTTTAATTTCTCGAGTTCAGCTTCTTGAGCTCTTTGTATACTTCTAAACCTTATTTCCAGACTCAAATATTTAATCATTTAATAAAGCTTATAGTTAATGATAAACCATCTTTTTCAAGATGTTGAATTCTCAGAATCTAAAAATAATGTTTCTAAGTTTATGAGCCACAATGTTATTAGGTAGAATGTTATTAGGTAAATCACATGCTTTAGGTAGAATATCTTAAGATTGAATCACAGTTTGTGAACTTTCTAGTGGCCACATACTGGGGGAATATTATTACCTATGAATTTGCTATTTTATTGCCTCAATTTCTTCTTTTGAAATCCATAAAATAGGTCTTATTTTTATGTACTAAAATTAAATATAAAAATACATGTAAAACATGTATCAGTTAGGGCCGGGCGTGGTGGCACACGCCTTTAATCCCAGCACTTGGAAGGCAGGGGCAGGCGGATTTCTGAGTTCGAGGCCAGCCTGGTCTACAAAGTGAGTTCCAGGACAGCCAGGGCTATACAGAGAAACCCTGTCTCAAAAAAACAAAACAAAAACTAAAACAAAAACAAACAAACAAACAAAAAATAACCATGTATCAGTTAAAATTTGTAGGTTCATTGTGAATTTTTTTTTCCAAAACAAAGTGCTAGGTAATAAATAACTATTGCACAGAGCTTTTATAGATGTGGTAAATTATACATTGTAGCTCTAAGATCTTTGCTGACATCTCTGAAAGAAAAAAAAAAAAAAAGGTGTCCATACAAACACCAACAAATTTTAAAACTTTATGAGTAACACAAAATTATGCTGGTCTGTTTCATTAATGGTAATAATTTTCAATGTTTGAACAGTACTCAGGATTGGGGCTCACTCACATTTAGTGTAAACGGGGATATTTTTAGACTATTATTGATATTCAGCTGTGTTTTCTCTTTTCTTTTCAGTTCCCTTTGTTGTGCTGAAGTGCTCGTGAACCCCAAAAGGCCACTAAGGAACCAAATCTGATGAAATAGCATTAGAGACTGTCTTAGTCAGGGTTTCTATTCCTTCACAATCATCATGACCAAGAAGCACTTGGGGAGGAACGGGTTTATTCAGCTTACACTTCCATACTGCTGTTCATCACCAAGGAAGTCAGGACTGGAATTCAAGCAGGTCAGGAAGCAGGAGCTGATGCAGAGGCCATGGAAGGATATTCTTTACTGGCTTGCTTCCCCTGGCTTGCTCAGCCTGCTCTCTTATAGAATCCAAGACTGCCAGCCCAGAGATGATCCCACCCACAAGTGGCCTTTCCCCCTTGATCACTAATTGAGAAATTACCCCACAGCTGGATCTCATGGAGGCACTTCCCCAACTGAAGCTCCTTTCTCTGTGATAACCCAGCTGTGTTTAGGTGACACAAAACTAACCAGTACAGGGTCTTTATTCAAGCTCTTGCTTGGGCTTTACTCACAGTGGACCCACAGGATGGTTTTGGTGGAGTAAAAGCCCCAAACACTCATTGGGACAAGGTTTTATAGAAAATGGCAATGAGTGCAGAGTGGCTATAATGAGGATTTCCTCTGTTAGTGTGAGATCTATTTGTTCCCTAAAACTATTGTTCCTAGCAAGCATTCTGCAGACCTATTCTGAGCTGCTTTTGGCTTGTCTCTATGTAATGCTAATTTGCTTCCCTGTCTCTAGATACTGAATTCCCACGGAAAATGAAGAATTCTCTAGGACTGTTGGAACACCGGAAGTCTTAGCTTATGTCAGGATTCATTCTATGCTTAATATAAAAATTCCCACTGAATGATCTATGCACCAGACTAAATTCAGGGATAAAACTGGTTGTGAGAATGTCTTCCCAGGAGAATGAGTTCCTTTTGAATCTCTTGTCTCATGAGCACCTGTAGGCTTTTGGGCCTGCCAAGTTCTGCACTGGGATGTCCATCACAATGAATATGAACATATATACTACTCTTTTACAAGTCTCTATGAAGACTCATAAAATATGCAACGAATCACATAGAATATGAAATGTGACTTTCTTATAACTAAATAAGTTCCTTCTTTGGTGAGAATCAACATTTGTTCTATGATAAGATATAAGAGACTTTATTTAAGGTAGAAAACATATCTAATTATTTAACAAGTAATACAGAAAATAATAAGAAAGGGTTGTATTTTTGTGGTCAAATTTTATTAAAATCTAACTGCAATAATTAAATTATTGGTACATAAAAGATAATTTAATTTTACTTGTTATATTTAATATTTTTTATTAATTTAAATAATTCTCTAAATTTGAAAATTTATTATTTCCAATATGTTAAAAATTGATAATCTTCTGCTTTATTTTTCTGAAGTGAGTCTATGTTTGCCCATGCCTGTGTACAGCAATATATTTGTTCTACTCTGGGTTTTATTTTTCTGAAGACACAGCACAACCATTGCAACTCTGACAAAGGAATACCATTAACTGGTGCTAGCTTAGACTTTCAAAGATTTAGGCCATTATTGTCATGGCATGGAACATAGAAACAAGGAGACAGACATGGTTCTGGAGAAGGAGTTGAAAGTATTACATCTTGATCTACAGGCAGCAGGGGGAAAGTGTGTCCCACACTGGGCACACCTTGAGCATAGAAGACCTCAAAGCCAGCACTCACAGTGACATACTCCAACAATGCCACATCTCCTAAATAGTCCCATTCTCTATGAGACAAGGATTCAGACACATAAGTCTATGGAGGCCAGACATATTGAAACCACCACATTATCATTGAATGTTTTAAGTTTCAGAATTAATTAATTTTCACTACAATACAATTTTATAACACAATTGTCACTAGTAGATTTAGCTATCTATAATAAATAATTATACTTATTCTATATGTAGCAACAATAATTGATACGTGATCAGTATGATTTATTAATAATTTGTAACTATGTGTCTAAATTCAAATCGCATAACACAGGCCATTTCTGACTTTAGTGTGAATACCTTCAAATATTTCTAAATGCCACCTTAATAGCAAAGAAATCTGTTAACTGTCATATGAGCTGTTTATCACCATAGAAACATTACCATTAATGTCGTTTGGCAGAATGCTTGAAATTGTGGCCTGACAACTCATAAAAATCTGATTTCAGAACTGCTAAAACATATGCTTCTTTAAACATCAATATACTGAAATTGCTTTTGCTATTGTACTGTTACCAACTGCAAAAATATACAGTTGCCCCCACAAAGACTTTTAAGTGTATAATCATCATAAGATCATTTGCCCATTTTAAAATAAAAGTTACTTTTTTTCAACACGTAACTATGAAAAGGTTCCCCCTACTTGGTCTTTCTTTCTTTCTTTCTTTCTTTCTTTCTTTCTTTCTTTCTTTCTTTCTTTCTTTCTTTCTTTCTTCCTTTCTTCCTTCCTTCCTTCCTTCCTTCCTTCCTTCCTTCCTTCCTTCCTTCCTCTCTCTCTCTCTCTCTCTCTCTCTCTCTTTCTTTCTTTCTTTCTTTCTTTCTTTCTTTCTTTCTTTCTTTTTTCCACCTTACGGATCTTGTAGAGCTTCTGGATTTACATTTTAAATGAGTTTTAGATTTATTACTTCCTCAGACATTTTAAATAATAAACCACAGTTTACTCTCTGATCATTGTACTTATGCATGTGTGCATGTTTGCACATTTACAAGTGTAATTTGGGGGTCAGAGCTATTGATACAATACACATAGAAGCCACATTAATAATATCTTAGGTTTCATTTCTCTTTTTATAACTTATAATGGATTTTTATAATGGATTTTTGTAGTTTTCCACTGTGTGTGTACAAAGCTAGATGTTTTTCAAGCTTCTTTGGAATTTTTTTGTGGTAGTGACATAGGGGAAATTTCATAGGAGCCCAGGGATTACTGTGTCTTTATCCCTGAAGAGCACAAATAGTAGGAGAGCTATCTAACCATTAGCACCAGTCTCCACTGTCAATTTGTTAGAGGTCTCTTAATGGTTCTATTTATCTTTTCTACCTGTCCTGAACTTTGGGGCCTGCATGCACAATGTAACTTCTAATCAATCTTTAATACCTTGGCCAGTCCCTGCCTTACCTGGGCAACCAAGATAAAAACTAATAAGTATTTGTTGCTATATCTAGCTGGCTTAGATTTTGTAAAATCTACTTTTTAATAGGCTCCAGGCTGGTTGCCCTTGAGCCTCTACTTAGGAGTATATATGGAGTGTCCAGCATTAGTCATAGCACAGATCTTGTAGCTTTTGACCATTTCTTCTGCCAAGGTAGAGAGCCTTATAACATACTAGTCAGAGGACTTATCCATACCTTTTATACTTTTGGCACCCAAATGGGTCAAGTAATGTAAGTTGGTAACATACATGTGTCTTTCTTCTCAAGGGAAGACTAATTTTCTTTTTTTTCTGTTTCTACTATCCTATACAGGGTTTCTTTTACCAGTCTTAATTTGTCCATAACTTGATAGTCCTCAGGGGTTTATCTAAAGCTGGTCTTTCTGACATCATAATAATCTTTAGGCTCCTTGACTGCCAGGATCATGGTTCCTTGGGCCGCCTGTTTGGCGGTTAGATCTGCCATCTGATTCTCTTTAGCCACAGCATCTTATGTCTTTCTCTTCAGATGTCAACAGTCCTCTTTATCTGCATATGGTTCCACGCAGTGACAAAAGCATACCAGCTGTCAGTGTAAATGTTAATAGACTTCCCATTTGCCATTCATAGAGTTTGTATCAAAGCCACAAGTTCAGCTTTTTGGGCCGACTTCCCTTCAGGGAGGCTGCTGGCCTAGATCACTTGCTTTCTGCCCACGACTGTTGCCCCTGCCTTCCACTTATCTTTAACCATGAAGCTACTGTCATCTGTGTACCAGCTCTGACTCCCAGGCCAAGGCTGATCTTTCAGATATTTTCAAGTACCAGCTTCTTCTGCCTGAATATCAGTGCAGTGATAAGTAGGTGAAGAATCTTGGGCAGTAGAGTAGCGGGATTGAGAACAGCAGGGGTGCAAAGGTCACTCATTCAGCTGGTCATCTATTGGTCAAGGGGCTTTAAAATGATGTTTTCAAGAACATGGGGTGTCACTACAGTTATTTGCTGTCACAGGGTGAGCTTATCAGCATCCTTGACAAGTAGAGCTACAGCAGCAATAGCTTGCAAACAGGAAAGCCACCTACTGGCAACAGGGTCTACCTTCTTGGATAGGTAAGCCACTGGCCTATTTCAAGGTCCCAAAGTCTGAGTAAGGACTCCTTGGGTGACCCTTGCTCTTTCATCAGGCAAGGCCAAGGCTGATGCCATTAGTAGGGCCTTTTTTTAATTTCTTCAAAGGTTTTCTGGAGATCTGCAGTCCACATAAACATTTCTCCTTTCTTGGTTAGGGGGTACAGTGGGGCAACTAAGGTCACAAACCCAGGTATCCAGAGCCTGCAGAAGACAGCAGTGTTCAAGAATTTTCTTATTTGCCTTGGTGTAGTTGGGGTGGGGATCTGAGTTAGTCTTTTCTCTGGCTTCTTTTAGCCACTGCTCCTGTCTCGAAGGGTATATCTCAAATAAGTAACTTCAGTCTGACACAGCTGAGTCTTTTTAACTGAGTTCTGTATTCTAACTATCTAATTCTGTTAAGCAAATTGGTCTTCTGTTTCCCAGGTTTCTTACCTGTCTAAGTCCTGACTTTTCTTTATGTGGCCAAGATTCTAGTCAAATTTCTCTCTTTGTCTATGATCCCTCCTGTTCTTTCTTTTGCCTCCTGCCTCTCTCTTTGGCCTATTTCAATAGATCAGGTAATTCAGCCTCTTGTCACTCTTCTAATCTCTGAAGTTTCTTTCTGATATCCAGGGCCAACTGCCATTGAAGGCCAGGGCCACTGAGGCCTTCTGGGCTTCTGAGGTAAGATTAAAGGAAGGGAACTACCTGAAGGCTTCAATAAGCCTTTCACGGAACTCTAAGGCGGGGGAGGGGGGGGGTTAGTAGGCCCCTGCATTATCTCCCTCTAAATTAATGGGCAGTCTTGAGGCACCTGAGAGATCAGAGTCTGGTGATAGATTTTTAAGCTCTCCTTATCTTTAGTCATGTTGTAGTTATAAACAGGACAAGTCAAAGGGAATCTTATGTCAATCTTATTTTGTAGCTGTGTAGGCTGATGAGAGAACATACGGGACTCTACCAACCCTGTGAGGCATTGGGGATCCTCTGAGAAAGGGAAGTGGTTAGTTTTCCAGTTATAGGAAAGTGACCAGTCATAGATTTTAGAGGCTTCAATTTGGGGGAAGCCTTCACTTTCAATTTTTTCCTGTAACATCAGAGCACAGCCACAATTCTGGGAAGCAAAATTTGATTTTAACAGTGTAAACAATCTATTTTTTTTTTTTAAATCAACACCAAAAATATTGCTTGTTACAAAGTTTGGTTGCCTGTTCCTGCACACAAACGTAAGAATGTGCAGCTCCTAATAATTCAAAGAGACACTGTCTCCTTGGGTTGTTTCAAGCCATATATTGAAATTTTAAATTACTTTAACCCTGAGTTACCAGTTTTAATTCATCTTTTCTGTTACCAATATTACAAATTTTTAATCATAATTAATAACTTATAAGTTAATAATCTATAACCAAGACATATAAAACATATTTATACCTTTAAAACTATTTAAAAACAAGAATGTATTGGCTGCATATATTTGTTTATTTAAACCAAATAAAATTCTTATTTTTTAGCTGTAAAAGAGAGGAGTACCTTGTTACTTGTTGAACCTAATAATCAGAAGCACAGAGATTTTTGTCAATATTTTGAGCTTGAAGATTATAAGGAATTCTAGTTTTATGTTCAATTCTAAATTCTTTACAAAATTGAATAAAGTTGTTTTCAGTATATGTAGGGCCGTTATCTGTTTTGATGATTTTATCTTATAATTTTTGACTGACACCACAACTACTTCATAATGGGATGTTAAAACCTTACTTGGAGATGAAGAAAGATGATTTTACATTAATTTTTTTCTCTTGTCAAAGAATTGTTGTGGGCATATTTAATAACCATAACTAACGTAAACAGCTAGTATTCAATTACCATTGATTATAATGGATAACAATTATAAAAGCTATCTTTACTTTCTGCAAAGCCTTTTGTTCTTTACCAATTAATTTGTGTCTCTCCAGATAATATCTAACAAAGGTTTAAGTCACTTTAAGAGTTAGCCAATTAACTTCTCCTGGAAGCTTTTGAAAATAAAATTCTATAGCAAATCAATTTTTCTTTCTTAAATTTCCTCTACCACAATTTTCCAGTATAAGTAAAATCTTAAATATTATTATTGCCTCTGAATCTTTTTATTATTCTCCAGAACTGTAAAGCTCAACGTGTGAGAGCAAAGATTTGGAAATAAAACTTTCTTTTAGAGGCATTATCTAATAAAATATTTTCCACGTAGGAAACAGTATACACTGAAATATTCAAACTGTTAGCTTCTATATTGAAGCAGAGACAATTTTTTTTTACATAATGTAAAGCTATTAGACATACTTAAAAGCAAAATTTTCCAGTGATTACAAGCTCACTAGAAATAAATACTTTATAATTATCAGGATGCAAAGGAAAAAACAAACTATTAAATCTATAATAATTTTATATGAA
The DNA here is from genome assembly GCA_902729485.2 of Mus minutoides. Taxonomy (NCBI): domain Eukaryota; kingdom Metazoa; phylum Chordata; class Mammalia; order Rodentia; family Muridae; genus Mus; species Mus minutoides. The sequence goes on along the minus strand of CACVCL010027429.1, from coordinate 90,958 downwards.
GTAGGCAAGCCAGATTGTAATGCCTTTATAAAATATATAGCCTGATTGAACTTTCATATATCTTAAGTTTAAACTTATTTTGAACAACATCTAAATAGATGTATAATCATGTTGGTTTGGCTTAAAAATAATTCCTGGGAGGGAAGGAAACATGAGGTTCCAAAAACTTCCCTACCAGGATTTGCAAAACAAAGAAAAGTCACACAAGCCTCACTAAGGCTGCTATGAGCTTTATATTAACTATTTAACTATTTAACTATTTTTTAATCTTAGCATACTGCCCGAGTCCTGGCCCAAGGATTATCTTTTTTGCAGTGAGGACATATTCCAGGGGAACAATTCGACTGTCTATCTATGCCTCTAATTTTTGGACAGTCTTTTTAAAGAAGATTTATACTTAAAACATTCCTTATAGCCTTAGTGCTGGAAGACCAATTATAAGCTAACTTTTTGTTACAAGCAAAAAGCTATTGGCCCCTTTAAGAGATGCTTGTATAGATAATCAGCCTTCTGCAGGGCTTTTCTTTCTTTCTTTCTTTCTTTCTTTCTTTCTTTCTTTCTTTCTTTCTTTTTCTTTCTTTCTTTCTTTTTTTCTCTGTATTTGACTCCCAGTCACTTGTCACCTTCTGCTCTGCAAACTGAGACTTCCTTTTAAACAAATTTCTTATCAGGATGCAAAGGATCCTTTATCTCCTTCTTCTGGGAATTCTACCAGAGAAGGGAGAGGAGTCACAGGAATCTTCTGGTAGTTGTTTCCCAGTTCTTTGCTTTTTTAACTTTCTTAATTACTCTTTAACTTGTCAAATTCTTTTATTTATATACTTACCATTTGGGAGTGGCACAGGCCTGGGTGAGCAGGACGGAAGTGGCCGAACTGGACTGGTGCCAGAGGGACAGGGCCCAGGCAGCAAACCAAGGCCAGGTGGTAGCACTAGGTGATGCCTGGCCAGTGACCCCGCAGCTCTTAGTGCGCAGCGACTGCGCCACTGTTGTGTGGGCTGTCTCCATGTGTAAACTCTCTCTAGTTTTAACTTTAGTCCAATAGTTAAGAGTCATTCTGTCTCATCCTCAGAGTCACATACAGAGAGACAAATAAGACATACAAAGACACTACAAAAACTTAGGCTAAGACCCACCTTCTGCGAGTCTTCCAATACCAAATAACAGGAACAGATTCAGACAGCTGAATGAACAGATACTCACTCCTTGGCACCCAGGAACAGAATCAGACAGCTGAGTGAGCACTCTCTCACTAGGCACCCAGATGGGAGATTTCCAGGCATCTCTGGAGCTCCCTCAGACCTCCTGGGATGTGTCCTAGGGTGGCAGTCTGTGGCCCTCCTAGCACTTCTGCTGGCCACAGTCCTCCAGTCCTTATGGCCTGAAAGGACAGCTGCAAATACACACTGAACACATTTCAGAAAGCCCCATTGTAAACAAACACCATAGTCCAATTCCACTTAGACAACCAGAAACAAACTCAGGCAGATTTAAAGTCAGGCGTCACTGTGCTTCAGAAAGAAAGGACGAGACACAGATAAACAAACTGACACAACAAGAGCACTTTTGTTTCAGAAAACAGAAAACAGAGAACAGACACTCAGAACAGAGACGCCAGCCAACACACATTCATTACATAGGGATCCCATAACTCCAAGAGGGGTCTCTGAGAATTAGGGAGAGTCCACAAATCCTGGAAGAACCCCCAGATGTAAGACCCCCCCTCCGAAACAAGGTCACTCCTGTCCCATGATGAGTTGGCGCCCCCAAAGACTGGAAAGAAAATGCTTGAGGCAAAACCTCAAGAGGTTTATTGTCGGCTAGCTGAGGAAGAACTCCTTTGGCCACACAGGGCATGGGAGTCTGACCCAGAGCAGTAAAAGTAGGTGGCTTTTAAAGGAAAGAGTGAAGAATTTGGAGGACTTGGGAGGAGTTAGGAGTGAGTGTGAGCTACAGCTCTTCTTTGTGGAGTTTATCTCCGAGTCCTTGACATAGGCAGGCAGGCATCCACACCTGGCTAGGTCACCTAAGGTAGAGGAACAAAAGGCTTCTTGCTGTAAGATCAAGAATTGACAAATGGGACCTCATAAAGTTGCAAAGCTTCTGTAAGGTAAATATACTGTCAACAAGACAAGGGCCACCAACCGATTGGGAAAGGATCTTTACTAATCCTAAATCAGATAGGGGACTGATATCCAATATATATAAAGAACTCAAGAAGGTGGACACCAGAAAATCAAATATCCCCATTAAAAAGTGGGGCACAGAGTTAAACAAAGAATTCTCAACCGAGGAATACCGAATGGCTGAGAAGCACTTGAAAAAATGTTCAACATCCTTAATCATCAGGGAAATGCAGATCAAAANAAGATAGTGCTGAAAGGGCCCGGATATAGCTGTCTCCTGGGAGACTATACCAATGCCTGGCAAACATGGAGGTGGAAGCTCACAGTCAGCTATTAGATGGAACACAGGGTTCCCAAGGAAGGAGCTAGAGAAAGTACCCAAGGAGCTGAAGGGGTCTTCAACCCTATAGGTGGAAGAATAACATGAACTAACTAGTACCACTGAGCTCATGTCTCTAGCTGTATATATAGAAGAGGATGGCCTAGTTGGCCATCATTGGGAAGAGAGGCCCCTTGATCATGCAGACTTTATATGCCCCAGTACAGGGGGACACCAGGGCCAAGACATGGGAGCGGGTGGGCAGGGGAGCAGGGCTGGGAGGGGGGAGGGTATAGGGAACTTTCTGGATCATACTTGAAATGTAAATGAAGAAATTATCTAATAAAAAAAATAAAGTAAATACATCTAAAAAGGAAAAAGACATGTAGAGGAAATTTAATCTATTTTACCTTTTCACTTATAATAAACATATTGTTTGAACACTTGTGGTTAAAATGAACCAGAGGCTATTTTAAATAGTGGCCAGAAGTTTAAATAACAGGACAAAGCCCACAGACTGGGAACCTAATACTAGAAATATTTTAGGATAAACATCCCACATGAAATCAAGAATAATTCTGTTGCCAGATATGACCATGAAGAAACTGTCTCCTCGCAACCTTTTAAAACTTTGTTGGCTTTAGCCCTCAAGAACTTAGGACTGAAATCCCTCCTCACTGATTAAAGAGTGGTATAGTTAATTTCATATTAATTATTTTTTAAAATTTTTGTCATAGATCAAGTATGTTATTTTTAGTGTTAGATAAAACAGAAATATCACAAAACAGTATGGCGTTCACATTGAGATAAGAGAACCACACAGTCAAAAGCAATGAGTAATAGCTAAATAAACTATGCTGTTAACCCATCCAGTGAGGCAGCTTTAGTGGCCGTATCAACCGATTTGGAGCCAAAGAATTACAGTCATCATGAGCATTTTTGATGTTTGTATTGTTAAGAATGTGACAGTGATTGCTTTTATGCAGTTCGGTGATTTGCTGTAGAATGTCATCATGTTACGTACCAAGTGGCTGATAATGTTATCAGGTTGTCCACTTTTCCTTGATTCAGAGGGACACCCTTTTGTTTGTACTTGGGTTTGAATGGCACAGTCATTGTGTACAAAGATGTGTCAGGGTGGTGTGTCAGGTGACAGCTTACTGGGGACTTGGGGCTGCCAGACAAAAGATTTACTCTAATCTGATTAGCAGTTGCCAATGTCAGTAAGCTTGTAGGAAGAGTAGCATCCTTGCTGCCTTTTAACTTGGCAATAAGGAAAAGGTCCTTCTCTAGAGTGGGTGGGAATAGAGTTCACAGTTTCCAGTGCCCCAGAGGATCTTAAACTTCTTTGCAAGCTTCTAGGCCCTTCCCCAGAGTCTTCTTACAGTGAGGGGTTTATTTTATGTCATGGGTCAACTTTTGGTCCCCGTCTCCCCTTGGAGCTTGCATTCATTTTCTTATCCCTGTGTTGTACAGAAAGCACCCCTTCTAAATCACTGGTATGTGTGTCCTTCCTCTTTTTTTGAAATCCCTGTTTCACTTACCACTTCATCTGTGTCTACCCTCTCATTTCAACTTGTTTGCTTGTGACCTCAGATCTTAAACAGTTTAGATTGTGTATGCCAAGCACATGGAAATTGGGCATCTCTAGATAATCTTTCCAGATCATTTGGGGAACTAAAGCATCCAATTTCCTTTCCGTATATGAACCTCAATTTCTCTCACTTATGCTTTTATCCGTAGACCAACAAGAGGAAGCACAGCTTAAATTGTTTTGTCTGACTATGTCACAAATTCTATGTTGGATGTCATTTTAGTAAAAATCAGAATTAGCTTTATTCAACGTTACTTAAATGCTGGTGTAAAGCTAAGGAAAGTGTGGATAAATATAATTTTGTTCGTTTGTTTTGTTTTGTTTTGTTTGAACCTTCGTTTTATTTTTTTTAATCCAATGTGATTATGTGCCTTTAAAATGTTCTCCCTTCCATTTTGCCCTTGTATCTCTTTGCAGTCATTGTATACAACAGATTCCAGAGAGTGTAAATCATTGTCACCTAAATGGCATAGTTCACAGGGACCTGAAGGTCAGTATATGCAGTCCATAATCTGAATCAAAGAAAAAAAAAGAATTTTTTGAGAAAAAAATAATATTCCATCATGAAGTAAAATCATGTCAGTAATATAAGAATGGAGGCACAAACTGAGGCAGAGACCAGAGATGAATGTTTTTTATTGATTTTCTCCCAATGATATGTTATCCTGCTTTCTTATCTACCTAGACCCATGTCTGAGGATAGTATTGATCCCAGTGAGCTGGGGCCTTCCACTTTATTAAATTAGAAAAATGGCATCACACATATATATGTATGTGTGTATATTTGCCAATTATAATTTATATATTTATATCTATATAAATTTATATGTTATATATATGTATATATGTGTGTATATATGCCAATTAAAATGTACATATTTATATATTAATTTAAATATATATATTTGTGTTATATATGTATAATGTGAGCTGAGGAAGGCAGTCACCCCATAGTTACACCAGCAATCTCATCTAACTTGGCTTTCTGAGATAACTCAGTCTCCAGAGGCACCAACCAGGCAGCATCCACCAGCCTTATGAAGGCCCTGACACTTATTCAGCAGAGAACTGCCTGATCTGGCTTCTGAGGAAATACATCTAACCGTTGAGAGACTTGGGCCCCTAGGAAATGGGGAAGCCTGCTTGGTGGAGTTGGAGGAATAGAGACTTCTTCTTGGAGACAGAGGAGATGAATAACAACTGGACTGTAAATAATAGTAAACAATTAAAAAATAAATGGAATAAAGAGAAGATTAACAATAATAGGTATATGTTGCCTCTAGAGCAGCAGTCCATAAATCTAATCAGTGAATTTTTGGTTCATCCCATAACATTTATGTTACTATTACATGCATGTGCATATTTCAACACACCTATCATCTTTATAAGACTGGATTTAAGATCTTCTGCTTCTGCTTCAGTTTCATTAGGATATCCATGATTTGTCATCACAGGATAACTTGGGCTCTTGTGGTGTCACATTGCTCGATGTTTGGACTATTGTGTTCTTAATCTGTCCTTTAGGCATCTGGTTTTCCCTGGTGTTGGCTGAATGAACTTGATGGCAGTTGGACTTCCAGGAAAGGTTGGGGGAGATCTGGGTCAGACAATGGATGTATCTTAACTATGTTGGTTGTCCCATGCAGACCAACTGGGGTGACAGGAAGTTCCCACTAGGATGAGAGCAGTACCTGACAATGGAGGTCAGGGTACCTGACTCTGTTGGCTGTGCCTCAGGCAAATCCCACTGTGAAGACTGTGTCATGGGTGGATACTACTCTCTAGGCTGTGTCCTAGTAGGACCTAACTGTGGTGGTGGGCAGATCCGCCTGTTATGGGAGTGGTGGTGCAGGGTTCCAAGCTGGTTAGGTTGCAGGCCCAAAGGTTTTCATGGGAGTCAGGGCACTTTCTCTGCTGCAAGACTCCTCTACACTGAGGAACAAGCCCTGAGCTAGACAATGACTCTCAGGGTACAGTGGCCCACTCAAATCTCCCATATATTTAGAGATTTAAAGAAAAATATTTAAGAGTTTTTCTTTTCTGGTATACTTCCTTTCTTTATTTTGCCTCTCATTATTGAATGGTTTCTAAATAAGTTCCTGGTGTTTGAACATTTAATATATGATTCATTAGTCAGGATTTTACCTTATTGTATAGTTAAATTAATCCATATTTTAAAAATCATCCTCAATTTAAAGCTATACTTGGTTTATTTATTGTGTTTTTCAAAGGACATTAATGAAAATCATAAGTTTAAAAGGCAACCACAGGAGAGGGAACATAGTGAGAGTAGTAGAGAGAAAATAGTAACCAGTCATTTCTAAATCACAATCTTCAGTTTCAATATTATTTTGAGAATTATTTGTGGTTATCCATAGCTTATCAGCTATAGGGTAAAACAGATACTGCAGTTTCTTTAAATTTGGATTTGTATCTTTTCCACATTGCTTTATCTCTGGAGCAGAGCATTTAAAATGCCAATTCAGATCTAAAAATTAAGTGGGCAGAATTATTATGCATGCTCTTATCCTAAATTGCTACACTTTAAATTCATTTTTAAATAAATTTTATTATCAAACAGCATTTGACTCTTTTATTCCTGTACATATATTAAACTGTAAGATTCATATGTTTCATCTAGTTTTGAAAATTACCTGAACTGTGCAAAGCTCCTTCTCAGAGTCTGAATCAAATTTCTGCTTTGACAACTACGATATTGTTAAATGAGATTTCTCTCTACTTTCCTTCAGTTTGATACCTCCATCACCCTTCTGATCATATCACTAAAGTTGATTCTTTCATTCTTATGATTAAAAAAAATTACCCTTCATGACACAATTGTGTGAAAAATTTAAAAATTACAATTTTTTTAATGTACTAATTTAAATGTATAGTCATAGCAATTAAATCTGAACCTTAGATTGTCATAAATAACCCAAAGTGGAGCAGTACCTTGTATTTATATAATATAGTTAATGGTAAGGTAAGGTTATTATCTCAGTCATAGTCTTCTTCACCTTATTGGATAAAAAATTCATTTCTCTCAATTTTTTCTTCCTTAGAATCTGAAGCTTTCTGGGTTGGGGAATGTGTATGGGGATTCTGGGTGTTCTTAATCTATGCAAGCCTGGTGAAGGTAAGTCTGATAATGTCAATCTAGTGTTTATATATAATTATTCATTTTCATCACTCAAGCTTATAGGTAACCCATTGTTTCTACCAATGACCCCTCAATAACAAACAATATATACTTTTTTTTAGAATTAGTCTCATTTTTGAACTCTAGGCCTTTCAGAAACAAAAGCTTTTCTTCCCATGCTAACCCTTATTACTCATTTGCAGACATAGCAATGTAATAACCCATCATTCCTTAGGGTTAGTTTACTCCAGTCCAAGGATCTCTCTGAATTTAATAATTACTAACAGATAACAAACCTGCCTTCTTTGTGGAAGTTCCTAGAGAACTTATGGCTCTCTGTCCTTATTAGAGAGCTCATAAGCAATTTCACCTTTCTACTGCTTGATTCCTGAACAAGTGTTTTTGTAAGACCCCAACTCAGTGTGTTTCTCAGACCTCTTAAAACAAAGCCAGCATGGAGTTCTTTGTTCTTTCACCTTCAGCCTGAAAAAAACGATGACCACTGAGTGACCCACCTAATTTCAGTAACTGGCTCACCACAATCTTGACCTACCCAGGCACCTGACTCATTGTGTAAGGGACCAAGAATGTTTGCCAAAAATCGCCTGTAACCTTTCCATAAGAGATGAGCTGTAATCATCATCCCTATTCTTATGATGTTTACTCAGCTTCCCCGTTCTTTGTGGTCTTATCCTCCCCTTTCTTTGAGGTGTTTTGTTTTGTTTTGTTTTGTTTTGTTTTGTTTTGTTTTTCCTTTAAAAACCCTCAGCTGCAACTGCTGAGGGTCAATCTCCTCTGCCCCTGTGAAGGTTATGAGCTCAGCCTCAGCATGCTGATTCCCGAATAAACCTCATGTGATATTATATCAAGAACAGTCTCTCTATAGTTATTGGAGCATCAGCTCATCCCAGGACTTGAGCAAGGGTCTCCCCGAAATGGGGGTCTTTCATTTTTCAAATAAATTGTTACAAATTTTGTTGCACTTCACTTTTTGTCTTTTTAAAATCAATTCTTGCATAGCCTCATTTTATGTATTTAAGCATTGATCCTTATATTCTCTGAGAACTCATCTTCTGCACTTCAAATTAAGATTTGTATATTTTATTAACCAAAATTCCATTTAAAAAATATTCTACTGTCTTAGTCAAGGTTTCTATTCCTGCACAAACATCATGACCAAGAAGAAAGTTGGGGAAGGAAGGGTTTATTCAGCTTATACTTCCACACTGCTGTTCATCACCAAGGAAGTCAGGACTAGAACTCAAGCAGGTCAGGAAGCAGGAGGTGAAGCAGAGCCATGGAGGGATGTTCCTTACTAGCTTGATTCCCCTGGCATGCTCAGCTTGCTTTCTTATAGAACCCAAGACTACCAGGCCAGGGATGGCATCACTCACAATGGGCCTTCCCACACTTGATCACTAATTGAGAAAATGCCTTACATCTGGTCTCTTCTTAATTTCTTAGCTCCAGCTAACCAGCATCAATAGTCCCAGTAATGCAAAAGGTTTGCTTTAGTAGTTCAGGTATCTTGTTAATCACAGCCCCAGCTAACCAGAACCACAGAATCATCACAATCTAAATAGTAACGGCCCTGAAAAGAATCTTTAATCTTACCTCTGAAATTCCACAAGCCAGGCCTGTATCTTCTGCACTGTTTTCAACATTATCTACCAAGTTCCTAAACAATGTCCCACATAGCTCTTAACACCAATCTTCTAGCCCAAAGTTTCAAAGTCCTTCCACAGTCCTCCCCAAAATATGGTCAGATTGTAACAGGAATACCCAACTCTGATGGTACCAATTTCCCTCTTGAAGAAAGAAAGTATTTTAGTGGAGCCCACAGTAAAGAGACTTTTAATTGTATAAATACTTTAAATTTTAAAAGATATTGGGTATTTTAAAGGGATTGAACGTTTAATATGTAAAGTCTGTGGGACTTTTAAAGTTATTGAGATCTTGGTTTGTTTGTTTGTTTGTTTGTTTGTTTTGTTTTTTCCAGGAATAGCCACTACATCTACCTTTTGTTTTCCATCTTTTTTTTTTATACAGTGGGTGTTTAACATGTATTAACAATGTAGAATATCTTATTCCATAGTACAGTATCTGTGTCTTGAAGGTTCACTTGACTATGTTTCAAAGGATGCCTTGTTGTTACTGATAGCAATAAGTTCAAGTAAGAAGATGTGTATTCGTACTTTTTTTGTCCAATCATTTCTTCATATATGATCTGAAGAATAACTAAGATAGATAAGTATAATTCTTTGTACTCAATATTTAAAATTTTATTATTTCATTTTTTATAGTGGCACAGGAAGTGGGAATCAGGGATCTTTACCCATGATAGACAGTAGTTCCACACAGAACTACATCTCTACTATCTAAAATATAGAATATAAAATATTTGTTCAACGTTTTACTTACAGTAAGCAATAAACAACATTCTCTTACAAACTCCTGCATAGTTAAAAAATATCCAGAGAAGGACCTATTTTGAATTGCAGATGCATAGGGATAGCTAAAGCAAATAATAATAATTAGCAACATCCTCACACCAGATAGCACCATCCCCCCAAAATGTTTAGCACACAAATATTTGAGCCAACAGTGTCCTGAAACAGCAATGGCAGTCAAAATTAGCTACTTTCTTAAGTCATTAATTTCAGGTCCCCAAACTGACATCACGGCAGAATTTGCATGTGTATTTCCACATAAAGATACAAAGTTATATAAAAAATATTTTATATATGATCCAAATTTGTGAACTTTGTGAACACACTTAAGTATGGCTAATGTGTAAATATTTTAAGAGTAAACTATTAATAATGCAAGAACTGTAAGTAATTGCATAAAGAAATGAAAAATACAAGAAATAACCAAATAACTTCAGAAGAATGCTGCAAAACTGCAAAGGACACTTTGTAAAGCTGGGAGAGCAGGAGATATCACACAAATGAAGTGGGCAGGTATGGTTAGCTCAGAAGTACAAAACAAAGTAATCTTTACTGAAGCATAGGATGAAAATAAATAAAAACAAACAAATAAACTGCATCAGAACACAAAAGAGATACAAAATACAATTACTTTAAAATCTTTAGTCTTAGCTCAAGTCAGTGAGTCAATATAAATACTCAATTAGAACATTTAAAAAATCAATTAAATATATGGAATTAAGTTATAATTTATCTATAATTATATTTTTATATTACAAAATTATAAAAATATAATTTAACTAAATGTGGTGTTTTGAATGAGAGTGACCTACACAGGCTCTGGTACTTGAGCACTTTGTATCCGTAGTTCTATTTTGTCACCTCACCTCTTGCAATATACAGACACCTCTGTTACAATGGCTTGCACAAGACCAGGTGAAATCCTGACCAGGGCAGGGTGTGATCAGAAGTCAGCTTCTTCCTCCAAAGTGTCAAACTTCACTTCATGCTAAGCTTGGAAGGGGTGAAGCAGAGTCCAGAAGAATGGGGTATACAGAACTCCCATAAGGCCAGGAATGCTGGAACTGTGTTACACCGCTTAGCAAGAACCATAGAAAAAGTTTTCTTACAATGGTAGGAAAGCAAATTAACTGTTATCTAGGCCTTAAAATTTTACCTAGGCTGTAACATTTTATCTAGGCCTTAATATTTTACCTATGCCCTTGGAGCATAGATGTTCATAATTGAGAGTTCATCTTGGTAGTTTTTTTCCTTTGAACAGTATGAAGTGTCCTTCCACATCTTTTCTAATAACTGTGGGTTGAAAATTGATTTTATTTGATATGACAATGGCTACTCCAGCTTGTTTCTTGGGACTGTTTGCATGGAAATTTTTTTTTTCCCAGCCTTTTACTCTGAGGTAGTGTCTGTCTTTGTCACTGAGGTGTGTATCTTGTATGCAGCAAAATGCTGGGTCCTGTTTATGCAACCAGTCTGTTAGTCTGTGACTTTTTGGAGAAATTGAGTCCATTGATTTTAAGAGATATTAAGGAAAAGTGATTGTTACTTCCTATTATTTCTGTTGTTAGAGGTGGAATTATGTTTGTGTGGCTATCTTCTTTTGGGTTTGTTGAAAGATTACTTTCTTGCTTTTTCTAGTGTGTCATTTCCCTCCCTGTGCTGATGTTTTCCATCTATTATCCCTTGTATGGCTGGGTTTATTGAAAGATATTGTGTAAATTTGGTTTTGTTATGGAATGTCTTGCTTTTTCCATCGATGGTAATTGAGATTTTTGCTGGGTATAGGAGCCTGGGCTGGCATTTGTGTTCTCTTAGTGTCTGTATAATCTCTGTCCAGGATCTTCTGGCTTTCATAGTCTCTGGTGAGAAGTCTGGTATAATTCTAATAGATCTGCCTTTGTATGTTACTTGACATGTTTCCCTTACTATTTTTAATATTCTATCTTTGTTTAGTTCATTAGGTGTTTTGATTATTATATGTTGAGAGGAATTTCTTTTCTGGTCCAGTCTATTTGGAATTCTGTAGGCTTCGTGTATGTTCATGGGCACCTTTAGGTTAGAGAAATTTTTTTTTTTCCTATAGTTTTGTTGAAGATATTTACTGACCCTTTAAGATGGGAATCTTTGCTCTCTTTTATAATTATTATCCTTAGATTTAGTCTTCTCATTGTGTCCTGATTTTCCTGGATGTTTTGGTTTAGAAGCTTTCTTCTTTTTTTGCATTTTCTTTGACTGTTGTGTCAATGTTTTCTATGGTATCCTCTGCACCTGAGATTCTCTCTTCTATCTCTTGGATTCTATTGGTGATGCTTGCATCTATGACTCCTGATCTCTTTCCTAGGTTTTTTAAGCCCAGGGTAATATCCCTTTGTGCTTTATTGTTTCTATTTCAATTTTTAGATCTAAGATGGTTTTGTTTATTTCCTTTGCTTGTTTGATTGTGTTTTCCTATAATTCCTTAAGGGATTTTTGTATTTCCACTTTAAGTGTTTCTAGCTGTTTACTAGTGTTCTCATGTAATTCCTTACACGAATTAGTTATGTCCTTCTTAAAGTCCTCTATCACCATCATGAGAAGTGATTTTAGATCCTAATATTGCTTTTCTGGTGTGATAGTGTATCTATAACTTGGACTTGCTATGGTGGGAGAATTGGATTTTGATGACAATTAACCTTGGTTTCTGTTGCTTATGTTCTTAAGCTTGCCTCATGACATTTGATTATCTCTAGTGCTACTTACCCTAGCTATATCTGACTAGAGCCTGTCCTTCCTGTGATCCTGGTTGTGTCAAAACTCCTCAGAGTTCAGCTGTCTCTGTGTTCATGTGATTCTGGGATCCTGAAATCCTGAGATCCTGGCTGTGTCAGAGCTCCTGGGAGTCAAGGTGCCTCTTGGACACATAAATCCTGGTGTGACCAAGCTCCTGACCAAGTGACCAAGCTCCTGACCAAGTGATCCTGTGGCTCTGGGCATGTCAGAGTTCCTGGCAGTGGAGCTTCTTCTGGGTGTGGTGGGACTGGCGATGGAGGTAGCACTCAAGGTCTGCTCAGGGCACTGGCCCAGTCTGGAAGGAACCTATGCCATTAGTAGGGAGAAGTTCCTGGGTGCCTGGGTCCCATGGTCATAGTTACTTCTGGTGTTGGGGGGGCAGATGTTTTATCCTCCTTATCTCTGATCCTATGATCCTGGTCATATTAGAGCACCTGGTAGTGGATCTTCCTCTTGGTGTTGTGGGACTGGCTGCAGAGTTTGCAACTAAGAACTTCTCAGGGTATTGGCCCGATCCTGTGATGTTTTAAGGCCTCCAATTATTCAGACATTTATTTGAAAAGGAATTCAGTGCAAATTCATTGTTAGAAAACTTAATATTATATTCTCTATTTTGGAGTTTCATTGCTTTGCACTAGCATACACACCTATACACAATCCAACTATTTACCTACATATAAAGAAATAGGTAAAAAAACAAATATAGCCTATCATTAATCTATCATCATTATTTATAATATAAATATGTGTGTGTGTAATCTATTTAATATACATTATATATATATATATATATATATATATATATATATATATCACTCATATTTGCTAATTTGGGTATCATTTTTTACATCAAACATTATTAATTATAGATTCCATAATATAGAGTTTATTATCATTGATAGTTCATGGTGATATTATATGAAGAAAACAAGTCTTTCCTAACAATTACCACACCAAAGATGTTTCTTGTACTGTTCAATTATTGAATTGAATGTATTTTTCTGAACATTCTTATTGTAACTAACAAACATTGAAGCTTAATAAAATATGCTGAGTGATAATGTGATAAAATGAATTTAAGTAACAATAATTTCTTTCCCAATAAATAAAATATTCTGTATACATTATCATTCTTCAGTGGTAAAATCTACCAAAGACAATTCAGCCAGGAATTCTCCATGTTCTTTCAACCTTGAATTTTGAAGGATTTCAGGGAATATATATGTACAATGAGATTGTTTTTCTATATCCTGTCATACTCCTAAAGACTTTAACCTGTTGTGAAATTCTGCAGAAACTCTATGTCTTAGGTAGGTTTTCTATTATTTGATAAAAATCACGACCTAAAGCAACAGGGTAGGAAAGAATTTTTGCTTTTTGTTTTTTTCTTGTTTGTTTGTTTGTTTTGTTTTGTTTTGGCTTATCCTTCCATACTAAAATTCATATTCTAGTAATTCAATGCAGAAAAATCAAGCATGTCAGAAATCTGAAGGTAGGAGCTGATACAGGGACCATGTAGGAGTCATGATTATTGTCTTGTGCCTCCTTGTTTGCTCAGTTTGCTTTCTTATATAATCAAAATCAAAAACAAAAAAAACCAACAACAATAAAAAAAAAAATCACCAGCCCAGAGATGACATCACCCCAATGCGCTGGGTCTCCCCCATCAATCATTATGAAAATATCCAGAAACTTAGAATACCCAAGATACAATTTGCAAAATACAAGAAAATCAAGAAGAAGGAAGACCAACCTCTGGATACTTCATTCCTCCTTAGAATATGGAACAAAATACCCATGGAAGCAGTTACAGAGACAAAGTTTGGAGCTAAGATGAAAGGATGGACCATCCAGAGACTACCCATCTGGGGATCCATCCCATAATCTGCCACCAACCCCAGACAGTATTGAATATGCAAGCATGATTTTGCTGAAAGGATCCTGATATAGCTGTCTCCTGTGAGGCTATGACAGTGCCTGGCAAATACAGAACTAGATCCTCACAGTCATCTATAGGATGGAACACAGGGCCTCCAATGGAGGAGCTAGAGAAAGTACACAAGGAAAAACATTACGAAATAACCAGTACCCCCAGAGCTTGTGTATCTAGTTCCATATGTAGCAGAATATGGCCTAGTCAGCCATCATTGGGAAGAGAGGCTCCTCGGTCTTGCAAACTTTATATGCCCCAGTACAGGGGAATGCCAGGGCCAAGAAGTGGGAGTGGGTGGATAGGGGAGGAGTGTAGGGGGAGGGTATAGGGAACTTTCTGGATAGCATTTGAAATGTAGATAAAGAAAATATCTAATTAAAAAAAAAAGAAAAAGAAAATATCCTATAGTCTTTTCTATAGCCCAATCTTAAGGAAGTTTTTTTTTTTTTTGTTTTTTGTTTTTTTTTTTTTTTTTCATTTGAGGTTCTTTCCTCTGAGTATGACTCTAGACTGTATCAAGTTGACAGAAAACTACCCCACACATTCTGCAAAGGAAAATAAAAGTCAAGAGTGAGAGTGGTCATCTAGATTCTTTTTATTCAACATTTAGTGCTTATTTCAACCCTGGGAGAATGTGTCAGAATTACCTAAAGTCTAGTATTTATTTTCATACCCAGGTCAAGGGACTGAGGTGTATATTTTATATACCAAAGCAGACCTGACTTCCAGGTTCTCCCAGCATCCTTCAGTCCCTACCTGACATACTCTGCCCCATATCTGTACTTTACAGCTCAGGGAATGTGCTGCCCTTTCCCCAAAGGCCCCTTCCTAAATATTCCAGATATTTTGGTCTCTCTCTGTCTCTCTTCCTCTCTTAACCCCTTCACTTTCCCCTGGCAACTTCCCTGGCCTTTGTCCTTGGGCCAGTGAACTTGCCCACTGCAGAGCAGCTTCCCAATAAACTTTCCTTTATTATAATCTAATCTGGTTTAAATTGGCACATTTTACCTGCAATGGAGAAATAACCTATCATCTAGTTGTCTAGTTGTCCTGGTAACTTGTTGTGATAAATACCATGACCAGAGTAACATAGGCGAAGAGAAGATTTATGTCAGGTTACACTTCTCAGTAACAATCTATCATTGAGGGAATTAGGGAATTTATACATAAAATCTGTAGAAGCTTGTATTCTTCGGTTTGTTCACCTACCTTTCTTATACCTCCCAGGCTAATCTGTCTAGAGTAGATGTTGCATCCTTGACAGTGGACTGGATCCTCCAATATTTGAAGGGATCTGGAATGTGGCATGCAGAAAAATGAACCCCACAAAGAATGAAAACCTGGTGGAGATTTACTTTGTCATCCTGAATAAGACTTTGAATTGTACAATGCCAGGTGCTTCATTGCTAGTATATTTAAAACACTGAATTCATGAAAAGATTTCTAAGCAGCAATGGGTCTAATCATCCCAGGTATACTATATAACTGAAGGTGTTATTACATAGAAACTCTTTTAGAGAGCACATGTGAATATGAGGGTATTTTTAAATAAAACGCCTAGAATTTAATGTAGACTCTTACTGATAGTGTTAAGGTTAGCAGGTCATAAAGAACATCTTCTCTAAGGATGGATAATTGTCTACTGATGAAGAGTCTAGAATGCTCATTCTGGGCCATTAGGGAGAAGTGGCTGGAATACTCATTCTGGAGTACTAGGGTAATATCTGCCCCTGCAGAGAGCCAAAAAGGTCACAAGGTTGTTAATAACCTCCATTCTCAGCTTTCTGGGTAGGCCGCAGCTATTTTTTTTTTCTCCTGATTTTAGGAGACACTTCTATGAGATCAACATTCCTGACTCTCTTAGTGTTTCTTTGTGGGACCTCTGTGAACCCAACACAACATCCATCAGAAATCAAGATGACCTCTTACAACAGTGGCCATAGACTAGTCTGGTCCAGGTAGAATTTTAACTGAGGTTTTCATTTCCAGGTCATGTTTACTATAACAATAATCAAAACACTATTCATAATTCAAGCTATTAAGTTTGTCTTGATTTCACCTCAGACATAAATGACTAGAGTCACCACACAGTGGTGGCACACACTTTTAATCCCAGTACTTGGGAGGCAGAGGCAGGCATATTTCTGAGTTCGAGAGCCTGGTCTACAGAGTTTGTTCCAGGATAGACAGGGCTACACAGAGAAACCCTGTATCAGAAAAAAAAAAAAAAAAAAAAAAAAAAAAAGACTAGAATCAAAAGAGGGCATTATGGATAGACTCATTGATCCACTTGCTCTTTAGACTTCTATATAGAATTCATCAGTTTAAACTTACAAATAATTGCAAAAATAATTATTTTTATTCAAAACCTATTCAAAAACATGTTGTTAATAAACAGCATGATTTAGAAAATAAATGGTTCTATTCACAAATACAAATTGAGGCATACCTCCATTTACTTTAATATTGCATTAGAAACAAAATTTATTTATTCATGGGTATTTGAGTATAGCTTTTTAAATAGCTTCTGTGTCATTTTCCACATCAATCCTTTTGAATGACGCATATTCTTTGAGCTTGAACTAAACACTTGTCTGAAGTCCAACTGATACCATGATTTTGGTTAAAAGGACAGAGTAGACTAAAATGAACTTATGAACCTCTGAGGCTATTACTTGCATAAGTATTATTTGAATGTAATTCATCTCCTATAGCATTCACTTATAAAATATAGAGTTGATATTTTTTACATATATTCCCTATCAAGACTTCATTCTTGGATAATGATCCGAAAGTCCGTATGAAGATAAGTTTGGTAAATTGTCAATGCATTCTCCACAGAATGCATTCTTCTGTGTTTTGTCCTTAGCTGGTGAATAACATTATAAGGAGCTAGTGAGAATTTAGACAGTGTGTTTACTGCTCTTGTTGACTGAGTAAATGTTAGCATTTCCTCTCAGCTCTGCACAACAGTTACCTAGAATCAGCCAGGTGTGAATTTGGTTACAAATAAGGACCCCCTCTCTGTCTTCTCTCTGTGTCTTTCTCTCTGTCTTTCTCTGTCTCTCTGTCTTTCCCCCCTCTCTCCCTCTCCCTCTCTCTCTCTCTCTCTCTCTCTCTCTCTCTCTCTCTCTCTCTCTCTCTCTCTCCCATCCTCCATTTCCAATATGTCCACTGCCATCTTCTTCCTCTCTTCCTCTCTCTTTCTGTCCTTTTCTGTCCCCCCACCCCTACTCTACCTCTACTTCCTCATTCAGGTCCCAAATAAACTTGCTTTCATATTAGGCCTGTTGCATGACTTTATTGTTTAGAGGGACACCTTGGCAATGCCAGACAAGGCATCCCTTTACCTGTTTTATAAAACACAACATTGATGTTGTGACTCAGATCTGCATTCCTGGCTTTCATAAGCACTGGTACTGTGAATCCTAGGGCCGCATATGCTTGTTTGGGGCATGATGTATTTCCCTTTACACTCACTGACAGCTGCACTTCTCCACATTTGAGCTTTCTCTTTGTGTCTATCTCCTACACTGGCATGTTTGACCTCACAAACACTACTCCTCTATTCTCAAAACAGCCTGATGGTGTATTTGTAAGACATTGACCTCTGGCCCCATCTGTGTTTCTGGTATTCCTCAGAACACTGGCCTTTTTCCTATCCACAAAAATTCCCATTGGTCTGGTAAATATTAACAAATGCACCATTCTCCAAATCTCTTGGCAGGATACAACAAACCTGTCTGCCACCACTAATTACCCTCTCTCATCCCTCCTACTGCCTTCTCTGTTGTCTGCAGGACTCAGGCATGCAAATGTCACCATGCTACTTGATCCTGTGGCTTCTCACTGTTGTGCTCTCCTGATTTTATTCATTTCCAAAATCTCACTGCAGATGATCCAAACACTTTTATACATAATTCACTTTACCTACCCTTCAACTTCTGTTTAATAAAGGTATTTTATCTCTGGTTTCTTTCCATTCTAGTATGCACCAGTTCTAAGTCAGCTGCTGGGTGACTGCCAAGGTGTGATAGACTGCCTCACAGACCCACCAATTCTGGTTTAGCTGCTGGGAGCCACATGGAAGATTGTGGCCTGAGGGATTGAACCTAGAACAAGCCATGCTGCTCAGGTGCATCAGCATTCATTGGATGGGCTCTACACCTTTTCACAGGAGTCTCGTTGGTAGCTAAAGATTTCCTCATGGGACTGGCCAAGGAAGCCATCTAAAAAGTGTCTAGCGATCATTTGTCTCTTTGTTAAAACATAACCACTGCATGCTTATGTAAATGAATGCTGTTCCTCTGTAGGATGTAATAAACACAAGGATCACTGCCATTTTTGCTAAAGGTGGGAAAGGTGGAGCTATGGTTTCAATGCCTTCTTCCTTAAGGGCAATCACATGACTAGCAACCATCTTTCGTATAGAAGGTAACTGCCATTTTGTTTAAAGGAAACAACAGGTGACCAGAACAATCAATCAATCAATCAATCAATAAAACTAAATAAAGGTCTCCAAAGAAACTTTTAAGTTGAGATATGATTTTTCATATCATTTCTATCCTGCCTTGGTAAATGGTTAATTTAATTTTAGTTTAAAGGTTTACAGCATTAAAAACTTAAGGATCAATGCCTTTAAGATATGTTTAGCCTTGCTTTTTGCCACTACCATTAAGGTATAATGTAGCCTTATATTTTCATGA
Organism: Mus minutoides; assembly: GCA_902729485.2. Classification (NCBI taxonomy): domain Eukaryota; kingdom Metazoa; phylum Chordata; class Mammalia; order Rodentia; family Muridae; genus Mus; species Mus minutoides. The sequence goes on along the minus strand of CACVCL010027429.1, from coordinate 71,922 downwards.
GCTATAGATTTCTATAATGATATACTACATAAAATCAAGGGTCCTAGTCTTTTTAGTAACTGTGTTTAAATATTAAAAAGTTTCATTGTGGTACAACAAAATCTCAACTCAAAACCCATGATGTTTAGGGCATACACCCAACAATCATTAGTCTCAAGATGTACTGTAATGATTCTATTCTTATAAAAGCAACTATAATTAAAATTCAAGCTGATAATCAGTTACCTGATTATCAGTAAATGGTCCTGTTTTCTAATTTGTTCAAAAATAAATGTAAAGCTATGCTTATCACTAATGCAGTTAATTAAAATATTAAAGTCTATCACCCTTTTTTATGTTTGCTAGGTACAGTCTAGAAGAGGTAACTAGAAACTGACACAGATTATCTGACTCAAATATGCTTAATTGATAATAGCTCTCAATCCTGTCAGAGATCTGCTGAATATGGAATTAAATGCTCTATGTCAGAGAAAGACTCATATATCCCATCAGTGATTCCCCTAAGGTCTCCAAGAAAATATGGGCACAGAGACAAAAGACTCTACCTGCATTGTGGTGTGCCGACTACCTGACAGTACTGCAGTAATGCCTTGCCTGCTTCCAGGGCTCAGCCTGAAGTGTGGATAAACAGAGGACACCTAAAGAACTAAGTGTCTCTTATTGCTTCAGATGAGGTGAGTTGATTTCTCCCATTTTCCTCCTTTGACATGAAGTTTCGCATCTTCTGGAATTGGTGGCCAGACTGCCTCTCCCTAAATTGTGATGGATTTCACAGGGACTTGGGAAAACACTTTAGGTAGTAGACTATATACATTTTCCTTTTAACTAATATATGAAACTTGGATTATAATTTATCTTTCTTAGGTCTCTGATTACATTGATAGCTATGTTAATTATAGCTTGACAAGATAGAAAACAGAAAACTACTTCCTTACCCCAAGATAATTCACCACTGTGTTAGCTTATTAGTCTATTCATTAACTAATGAAGACTACTAGCTCTCTTATCAGAAATACGAATAGGTTTACCTTGCTCACAGGCTTCATGATAAAAGATGAACAAGTTTCAGATGTAAGTTTTTAGAGATGTAACCTTCGACTACTCCCTCATCTAAGAAAGTCAGTTTGTAGTGACTGTTCCCCAAAGATCAACCACCTATATCTCATGATGAATAAATGGATGAGAAAAGATATAAGCTTTATGCAAGTTCTGAGAATATAAAAGCTTAAATTATGATGATCTGAAAAAATATTTGTGGGTCTAAGAAGGAAATTTTGAGGTTGATAATCACAAGATATGAATGTTGGAGAATATAAAAATTTGGTGATAAAAAATAATTTAAGGTATGAAACCACTTAAGATTTCTTCCACTTGCTATACACTCTTATATTAAGACTTCAAAAGTTCAAAATCCTAACATTAATCAATGAGATTCTGGTCAATTAACCTAACTCTGATAAAAATTTCTCTATAATATCCACTTTAATGATCACAAAATCACTATTTCAAGTTTCCTTTATTGTCTTCTAACTATAGAATTAAGATGCTTCTCATGTTAAATCTATTTGATGCACTTTCATAATCACAAGTTCAACATTTCAAGTTTCCCTTAATTGTCTGTTAAATATAGGCTTAAAGATGTTTCTCATTATGCTAAACTTATTTATACTCAGTCTTCTGAATATAAGCGAATAGGCCCTGTTGGCCCCTCTGCTCCATGAAGGCTTTCTGACTCTTGTGAGCTCACCTTAAAGACTCTTCATGCTGTTAACAAATTTGTCTTTTTTTTTTTTTTTTCTAAACTTAAAAAGATTCTTATAAGCTCCAAGAAACACATTCAGATCTACCTCTCATGGGTCTAATGAACTCCATCTAGACTAGTACCACTGCCAATCAATACCCAAAGCTCCCTACCTGTTGCCTATTCCAACAGATGGAATTCCTCACCTGGTCTCTGGTTTGAGGACTTCTTTCCTCCAACCACCAAGTCGTGGGTCTCATCGTATTAAATGTACACCCAAGAAAATGTTTTTCTTCTGAAGTTACTTAACTTTATTTTGTGTCTCTAATGTGAATATTTGTTTCTGCATCTTGCCAATACAGGCAAGCTCTTTATCCAAGACAGCTCCAGAAAAGCAAGCCACAGATGGTCCAGTCTACTCTCACATATGCTTCTATTTAGCCTGCAATCTCCAAAACACAAATGGTCCCACAGACTCTGGACAGCAATGAAACCTATAGCTTTCCCTGGACTTGACTACATCCCTATCTGAATATTCTTATGTTCCCAAAAGGAACAACCATTGCCCCAATGTCAGGAGGAAGTAGGTAAAGAACAAGAAGACTCCACTGTTGACCAACAATCACATATTTCTATTTCTTCATTTTTAATTAAACCAAAATGGAAGAATTCTAGCATTTCCTCTTGGCTTTGCCCAATAGTTACCAATATATAGCCAGTTATAAGACTAACTTATGAGCCTGACCCATGTATAAGAAGAATAATTTCTTTTCTCTCTCCCTACCTACTCCTTCCCCTCCTCTCATCTCCTCTTCCCCTCTTCCTCCCTTCTCTCTCTCTCTCTCTCTTTCTTCTTCTTCTTCTTCTTCTTCTTCTTCTTCTTCTTCTTCTTCTTCTTCTTCTTCTTCTTCTTCTTCTTCTTCTTCTTCTTCTTCTTCTCTGTGCCCCTCTCTCCTCTGCCTCTACCCATCATGCAGGTCCAAAATAAACTCCATTTAATATTAGGCTTGTCCCATGGCAAGGTTTGATTATTCAGGGGGACACCCTGACAAGCCCCACAAGGAACCTCCTCATGTTTGCATTCAATAAAACACTGCAGTGAAGGTGTGAAAGCTTGAGAGGTGGACACTAAAGTGAAACGGAATAAAATCTCACAACTTTTTTCAAATCATCAGGCCATTAATAATTTGAGAGTTAAGAATAATCACATGAGTACGATTTTCAGTTACAAGAACAAACCACACATGGCAAAAACATGTTTTTCCCTAGAGACAAATGAATAACAACAGCTGTAGAAAATTCATAGGTGGAAGTTTCATGAAAACACAGACCAAAAAATATTCTCGATTCTAAAGAAATTGATGTGACAAGACTGTCTTATTCTCTTTGAGTTTTCTCATAGTCCCTCAGAATTTTCACATGACCCAACTCTTGGACTGTCTACAACAAAGGGGGAGGCAGGTTACTATCAGAAAAGAGGTCTTTGGAACCTATATTATTTCAGCCTTTTTGTACATTCCTTTTCTCTCCTTTCTGCCTACATGTTACATATTACTCTGTCCTGTAGAATTCTCCTCAACAAGGTCAGGTAAAATTATGAAGCAAAATACAGTTTTTTCCACTCAAAGTGGTATTATCATGTTACTTTATCATGTTACTTAGTCACAATTAAGCAATAGTAGTAGAGTTTTACATTTATTTTTTAAGAAATGTCATCATTTTCCATAATCATAAGCAAGCAGGGTTGTGACTTCTCAAAGTCTCTGCTAATATATGTTATCATTGTGATTCTGATTTTCATTACCCTTTAGTTCCTGGAGTTAATCTTATTTCCAGTATGTAGATTTTCCATTTTCTTGTATTCTTTGAAGAAGTGCTGATTGAGACTTTTTGTTTAATTTTAAAATCAGGTTTTTATTTTGTCTTTTGTTTTAAATCAGTGAACTATACTTTTGTTTTCCAAAATATATATGATTTGGCAAGGCTGTTTAATTCTATTTTTAACATATTAGAGAAGAAAAAAATAGTTTTCAAGGACAATGGTGACAAATTACTTTATGTATTGACTTACCCATAAGATTACTCATCACAAAAATGTGATCTAATTAAAAAATAATTCTTGGTGTGTCTTTGTAAGAGTGTCTGTGGACTGCATAAGGAGAATGTGCTAAGTGTAGGGAATCATGGTACTGGTCTTTTGTATCTACCTTGAGATGTATCTTGGGATTGAGTCTATGGATTTTACGTTACTTTATGTTTTTCAGTTCCAAGAAAAACCAAGGCATTTCCTCAGGCACTGGAGCATGTAGGCCTCCTATGCATCTTTATGTTTCTGAGAAGTCAGTGAAACATCTGGAATTTGGCTGAATAATTAGTGTTAGATAGTAGTCTTTTGTACCCTGTACAAAAGTCTTGTATGCCCTGTAAGGTTTATATTTTTCTTATATCTATATATCCTGAAAAGCACTATAGTATAATTATGATTGGTGTATGAAAAGTCTGATTCCTTAAAATAAACACGGCTCAGCCTCAGTCTTGCTGAGACTCCCCTCCAACTGTAGAGGAATTTTAATCCAGCAACACGGGTACTCTGATCACATCCAAAGACCGTCTTTGCCTTTGTGATCTGGCTGGGATGCAGACAGGCCATTAATAAACACCTTCATTCCCTCTGGCTGGAAAATTTGTACACACCAAAAAATAATATCTAATTGAGGAGGTAACAAAGTGATAAATCATAGAAATATTTCACAGAATGTGTCAGAGGAAGGATACACCCAGCTCTCAGTATGAAATCTATTTAAGAGATGTTGCAGGAAATATTTAAAAATAAGCCTCCCACACTAACATCAGCTATATCCCTGCCTGAGGCCTCCGTCTGTCACCATCCTGGTGGACTGGCAGAGACAGCATTCTTTCCTTTTAGCTAGGGCCTGTTTCACCTATGCTGGCTCTGCCTCTCAGGAGCTGAAAAAGTGCTCTTTCCAACCACCTCACTAATTACCATAGCTGGCTATTGCCATGCCCTCCCTGCCCTCTGGTTACCTTGCTCTGTGGAACCCTGTTGAGTCACATCTTGAAGGAAAAGACCACTAAATAAATAAATAAATAAATAAATAAATAAATAAATAAAATAAACTTAGTTTAGAATCAACAGGTAATACAATCACTGGGCATAGAACCTAGTTTCCTAATTTTGTAAACTAATCTATGCTAAAAATCCTCTGGTGGTTGATCTGCCTCTTAAACCAACAGTCACTGGCAACATACATTGTGCCTCCATGTTCTCTGCTGTCCAAAAAGGCAGTTCTTTTCTCTTGCATCCTTCTTCTTTCCTCTTCCAAACCTGAAAGTCCTGCCTACTTGCCCAGTGATTGGTCCCTTGTAATCTCTTTTTTTTCCTTTTTTTTTTTTTAATTGGATATTTTCATTATTTACATTTCAAATGTTTTCCCCTGTCCAGGTCTTCCCTTCAAAAACTCCCTATCCCAGCTCCCATTCCCTTGACTCTATGAGGATGCTCTCCTACCCACCCACCCATTCCTGCCTTCCCTCCCTAGCATTCCCCTACACTTGGGTATCCAATACCCTCAGGTCCAAGGGCCTTTCCTCCCACTGATGTCCAACTAAGTTCATAATGTCCCCTAAGTTCATGATGTCCCCTAAGTTCATAAGACCTTATTTATAATATCCAGAAGCAATAAACCTCTCAGATGTTCCTCAACATACAGAAAATGTGGTACATTTACACAATGGAATACTACTCAGCTATCAAAAACAATGAGTTCATGAAATTTGCAGGCAAATAGATGGAACTTGAAAATATTTTCCTGAGTGAGGTAAGTCAGTCACAAAAGAACACATCATACATACCCACTGATAAGTGAATATTAACCAAAAAGTTCAGAATATCCTTGTAACCTTTATTCATTAAGGGAATATTCTATCACAAAGAGCATCACAGGGAAAAAGAGAGGGGGGGCATGAAGTTAATTAATTAAGTCAATTCTCACAGATCTAGCAGTTCAGTCACTTCAATTGAGCTCAGTTGCATTGGCAGTCTTTTGGGAGTCAATGCACTGATTAGAGTGCTGTGAAGTGGAGGCAGTTGAATCCAGAGATTAGCAGCCAGAAGAGTAGAACATATTGTCAGAGTTAGGTTGAGGCCAGAAAGACATTGGGCCTCCTCTTAGCCCTGACACAGCAGGATGAGAAGGTTGAGACCTAGTTTTAGGCAAGTTTTATAGAGGCAAAAAGGGGATATCTAGACTGACACACATCTGGGCCTTTATTATAATAGGCAGTTGTTGGAGGCCAAACCATAAACTTCTGTTCCCCTCTTGATTAATGGTTATTAGCAAGTAAAGTGTAATGGGCAGGCTCGTAACCTGGAGATATAGATTTGTTGGGGAATGATCTGGAAACTGGTTCTAGACATAGGTATTGTTGGGAGGTAACCTTGAAACTGGTGCTATGTTCTGGCCTGTTAATTAAGTTGAGTTCAAACTAGGTTAGGGTCTCTAAGATGTAGCCTGAACCCAAAAGATCTGGTCTCTTGGTGTTTCTGATAAAGAATTAAATTTTTTATCTCTTGCGCTATCTTGTAAAACTTTAATATAAATGTCATAATACCCCCCCAACTGTAAAACATTTGTTTATACAAAGACTTATTGTTCCAAGATGAGCATTGTTCAACTACTTATTAAGGTACAACTGAAAAAACTTATATATTCAGTCACTGCTACAATACATATAAGAGTTCATAAATTTACATATAGGAAATCAAGAACAGAACAAATATAACTTATATCCAAATAACACATGAAATATTAGCAAAAATTCTAGTTAGCAATAAGTTGAGTTTTTTTAAATGTAATGTGTTTTACTTAAAATAATTAAGAATGTTTTATATTTGTACATATAAAGTTTCAAACAAAAGAGCTTTAGTATGGATTGCATAGAATAATTTATATGACATCTAAAATAGTTTTAAAATATTTTTGTTAACTCTATACTGTGAATTATGCTCCATGCATAAGAAAATGGTTGCCAAGTAAAAATTTAAACATCATCTGTGAGATACCTTCATTCAAATGGGTTTTTATGTTAATACCTTTGTGGAATATTTGGCATTTGTGTTAAAAAATAAATCCTAGGAGTTTTTAATAAAACAAACACACATACACAGATTTAGCTGAGGTTGTAGTACTACAGCACTCCTCTCTGTCTCTCTGTCTCTGTCTCTCTCTGTTGCTCTCTTTGTTGCTCTCTGTCTTTGTCTTTGACTCTTTTTCTGTATACATACATACACATGTGTGTGTGTGTCTATAATATCATATTCCTTAAGTATATACTGTAAAATTTTACAGATAATCAACTGGACTAGCAACTAAGAAATTTAAACAGACAAACTGAATATATCCAGTCATATTGAAAATGAATGCTCTGAAAGAATTTCAAAGGTATGTCCTTAGATGCAGAAACAGGAAGTAGGGAGTACATGCTTGATTTGAACAGTTATATCTAAGAATTTAAATATAGAGTTGACCATAGATTTGGGTAAGAGATTTCTAGTGAAGACTTTTATCTCTATTGTTATTCAAATACTGAACACATACTTTTATATAACTTTGGCTTAGAATTGCTAAAAATAGTTCACAAGAAATTGCTTTGACATTCACAAAATGTTCCAAATAATGACTGTTGCTAGTATTAATATTGGAAAGCCTTAAGCCCTTATTAGGCCTTGAGCAGATGTAGATGAGGTCATGACTTCACAGTCCTGATAGCATGTTGTGCTTAATAATCTTTAATATTATCCTAAAGGAGTTTTAATGTCTCCAAAAGAGAATTATAGCACAAATATACTATTCATATAAAATACAAAATATAGGAAATTTTGTGTAGATTAGACAAAAGCATTTTTGTTGAAGCAAGATATACTTTATTCTTATTCTCATCATTATTTTGAGGACTGAGTCTTAGAATATTCTGGGCTGTCTTCGAAATGGCCATTTCATATAGCCTGACTTCAATCTTGCAACAACATCTTACCACTACCAGTTAAGAGCTGGAATCAATGGCATGTCCCACAACACTTTTGCAGGTAAGTTGAAAAAATGCTTTAATTGTTCTATTTAATTGTTTAACTGTTAGTAAAATATAATAATGAGTGTACATATTCTGGAGTTGAGAGGTACAGGTTTAGAATCAGAAATAAGTTCAGAATATTAGGAGTATCAAAAATATTTCAAGCAAGGTTTATAATATTCAAATAAAATTTAAAAGCTTAGAAAATTTGATTTATGTATATTTTAAAGAGTGGTCATAGGGACAGACCAAATTTCTCCCAATCTTGACATATGAACCTATTACCAAACTCTGTAAAGGATGAACAACAACAACAACAAAAAATAGAAAAATCAAACAGAATATCTAACAAGAATGCTAAGTAGAAACCAGGGACTCTATATCCTTACCCTGTTCAGAAGTTGAAAAACAGAAAGGCCAATCTGACTGTGGATGAACATGAGGTATTGAACAAATCAGCTCAGGAAAGTAGGCAGATCAGGAATATTCTTTTATTCAAAGTATAGAACTACCTTTTCAAGTAATAGGACATTATTTTGAAAATATATATTTAAAAAGAAAAGTGCTCACATTTAATTTAACTTTTCTCAAAAATGATCAAGTCATTAATTATTTTTGAATGTTTTTAATTAGAAGTAAAATGAACAAGAATCAGTGCCACAGACCCACTGAGTCCCCTGCCTGCGTGGGTCGAGTTCTCTTGAGGAAGTGGGCAAAGATTCGGCGAGTGACAAACAGACACGACACACAAGGGAGTGTGTAATATCTGAGTGCATTGTGTCAATTGAGCATCAGACTTTTATACAGAAGAAAATAGTGAGTTAGGATTGTGTAGAAGTTCCATGTTACTCTAGTGGCCTACGAATTACTGAGAATGTGTTCCGTCTCCTTACGTCAGTGTCTTTCCTGGCTGTCCTTGACCCATTATTTTGTTGACTCTGTTTTAGTCGAGATAGATTCCAGTTAATACCAAAAATCCTCGGTCCACACTCCAGAATTGTCAGGGTCCCGTTCCCGTAAGTGTGAAAAGTCATGATTCTAATTAAGGAATTCCGTTCTAGCTAACCTTCTCATGAATAATGCAATACTCTAAAACCACAGCTCAATCCTTTTCCTAAACCATTGAAAATTCCTGTATATGGGAGTGACTCAAGTATCTCAGTCTGGTTCCTTCTCAGGTCACAAACCTCCTTATTCTTAGTTAGTGGTGAATTCCTCTGTAGGGCAGTGACTTAGCTATTCATGCTCAAGGTTGGATCAAGGACTGCCTAGGATCTAACTTGGCTATATGTTAAAATATGAATCCTTAGAAGCACTTATAATGAAGCATTATTAGGGGAAAGCACACAGATCTGTTTACTAACTAAATCAAGGACGTTGGAGCATTCTTTATACAAGATGCCACAATTCCAGGAGACTAAGTTTCCGTGAACTTCTTGCCTCGGGACCATGCCCAGACTTTTCAGCCTCTCACGCGGGTTGCTACTGGAGTGGATGTAGCAAATCAGTCCTGTTGTGTTTTATAAAAAGATAAGGACATGTTATGTTTTATAAAAAGGTGACATGTTTTTTTGGATGTGTAATCAGGTATGGGGGAAGATGGTGTCTCCATGAGCCCAATCTAAGTCATCCCTTCCCCCTGAGGGACCAACCACACACAATGGTATAGTATAGAATAGAGTTTATTTAGCACATGGAGAGGGGGATTAAGAGGGAATTAGAGACAGACAGAGAGAGAAGAGGAGTAGAGAAGTAGAGGCTAGCCATTAGCACCTGGAGAGAGATAGGGGGAAGGGAAAGAGGTGGGGGGAAGGGGCAAGAGGACAGTGTGGGAGCAAGAAGACAAGAGTAAGAGAGAGCAGAAGGGTCAAGAAGGCCTTTTAAAGTGAGTCAGGCACACATGGTCTAAGGCTTAGACAAGATGTTTTTTCCTATGTGCCAACAAAATCTAGTCAGTTTAACTCTTGCACTATAGCAATACATCTAACCTCTAGACTGTGCCCTAATCACAAATCCTGTGCTTAGTTTCAGTCTGGTGAGTTCTTTAAACACTAGCCTAACTACACCTTCTTTAACACCAAAACCTACTTCAGGTTCCCCATCCTATGCAATTCACTGAGGTTAGTCCTGCCTACCCCAGTCTTAACCACTAGTCTTAGACATGTGAATGGCATGAAAAGGACAAGTCAGAATTTAAAAACTTAGTTTATTAAAGACAACTCAAGTTGAAAAAATATTGACTTGAAAATATTACTGACACAATTAGAAAACTGAGATAAAATACTTTCAAGTAAAATAGATTAAGTTGAAGAGGGAACATAAGGAGCTAAAGCTAATGATGAAATTTAAACCATAAAAGCAACAAATAAAAAAAAATTGCAAAAGGAACGTTCAGGAATTATAGCATAATATAAAAACTGAAACTTTTAATTATAGGAATATATGAATGCGAAGCATTCTCAGTTAAATGGTTAAATGAGGATATGATCATAATATTCCGACTTCTGGAAAATTAGGGCAAAGCACACCTACACACATAGAAGCACATGGAACTCCAAATTCATAAGAACAGAAAAGACACTCCCTATTTATAATATGGATAAACCCTGAATATAGATTAGATATAGATATAGATATAGATATAGATATAGATATAGATATAGATATAGATATATAAAAGTAGAATTCTGAAATATGTGAAAGAAAAACACAAATCACATATGATAAAAAATTATAAGAATAGCATCTGGTTTCCTAATGGAGAGTTTAAGAGACAGAAGTGCCTGAAGCAATGTACTACAAATTCTAAATGACCATAGATACCAAGCTAAATTTCTGTAACCAGCAAAACTATCTGCCATAGTTTAAGAAGAAAAGGGTTTTGCGACTTATATATGTCCATTAAAACAGTCAACAGCAAATAGGACAAAAAATTATGATAGAAGAGAAGGCCAACCACAACCAGAAGAGCAGAGAAAGAAAAGAAAAGAAACCAAAATTGCTGGAAACACAAAAGCAGAATAAGTATATGAATGCAAAAATGTAAATGTGCATCATGAGGATGATTTATGCTAAAAACATTAAACATTAAAATATAAATGTTTTCCAGCTTGTACTTCTGTGAGATTGTTCATTTCCTTTTCAGAAGAAAAATAAGTTTACAGTTTTGCCTGCTATCTATGTTTATAATTTGGAAGACAGGGGTGGAAAGCACTATTGCAAGTTTGTTAAGCCTTATATACCTAGAGAATTCCAGGACACCCAGAACTTGTAAGAGAGAAATATCACCAAGACAGAAACAAAATTTCTTATTGTTCTTCTACCTATAGGGTTGCAGACCCCTTCAGCTCCTTGGGTACTTTCTCTAGCTCCTCTATTGGGGGCTTTGAGTTCCATCCTATAGATGACTGTGAGCATCCACCTCTGTATCTGCCAGGCACTGGCATAGACATATCAGGGTCCAACTAGGCGATCTTCTGCTACATATGCAGCTAGAGACAGGAGCTCTTGGCGTATTAATCCTTAGTGAGGTAACCCAATCACAAAAGTCACTTGATATGCACTCACTGATAAGTGGATGACAGCTATATCAGGGTTCCTTCAGCAAAATCTGGCTGGCATATGCAATAGTGTCTGGGTTTGGTGGCTGATTATGGGATGGATCCCAGGGTGAGGTAGTCTCTGAATACTCTATCATTTTGTCTTAGCTCCAAACTTTGTCTCTGTAACTCCTTTCATGGGTATTTTGTTCCCTATTCTAAGGAGGAATAAGTATCCACACATTGATCTTCCTTCTTCTTGATTTTCTTGTGTTTTGCAAATTGTATCTTGGGTACCTAAGTTTCTGGACTAACATCCACTTATCAGTGAGAGAGAGAGGAAAAAAAAAAAAAAGACACAATATTTCACTGAAAACAACCAACAAGAAAAAAGAGGCAGAAAAGGTAAAGAAAAGAAACTAATTAAGCATAGAATATTGATATACCTGCAAGCAAAATTGGCAAGGAAATCATAAATCTTCCACACTCTACTATGCTTAAACTTTTCCCACTATTATAGAACTAATATAAATATAATTATGATATTTAATTAAAAAATGTTCAGCAACCCTTCCCTTAGCATCATGGGAATTTTTTGTGCTAATGAATTTGAAAGTAAAGCCTGAAGAAAGAGTACTCTTATGAGGAAGAGACATGTAGTTCAGTGTTAAAGTACCTGCTAATAATGTTCAAAGACTTTGTAGGTTATGACTCTAGCAAAGAAAACAAAACCAAACAAACAACAAACATTACCATGAAAAAAAGATTTGTGACTAACAAAATCAGGACAATAAAGGGTTAGAGATTTTCCTCAATCAAGAATCATACAACAAAATCTGCAGATATTCTTTATAGCTAAGCAGTAGGCATGTGTAATAACTATATAGTAAGTCTAAGTTTTTTATATATATATATATATATATATATATATATATATATATATATATATACAATCTTTCAAGATCCATTAGAAAACTTATTTACTAACTATTACTTTAAAATTTTTCAAACTAAAATAAATCAGAGATATAATATTATGGGATTAATGTATTTACTAGTAATGTCAACTCTTTTGGGATTATACATTGTATATTGGCACTACTTTTCTAATGAAATAGAAAATTATTATATTCATTTTTGTTTTGTATCAATTTCCTTTAATTATTTTTGAAAATTAGTTTTAATAACTTTGTGGTGTTCACAATTTAACCAATGCTGTACTTTCCTAGACACAGTGAAGGGTTTTGCCTTGCCAAAATGGTCCAGTGTAGTGATCACGATTTGACTGACTGAGGATGCCAAGAAAGCTAAGCACAGACCATATGATAGAAATGATTAAATCCCTAGGATTAGTCCTTTTTTATATGTAAATCAATAATCTTATTTTACTTTATAGTTTCATGAAATGTAGTAAATTTATGTATGTCTAAGTATACAACTTTAAAGAAAAGATTATTTATTCTTATGAAGATATCTTTTGGTTAAAATATATACTGCCCTGAATTTTTAATTGAATTTTTTCTAGCTGAAGTAGCAAAAAGGCATCATTTTTCATTAATAAAATAAATACTTAAAATTATATTAAAATATTACATGAATTGTCTTTCTTTAACTTTATTAAGATAAGTATCCAAGGAGCTGAAGGTTTGCAGCCCCATAGGAGGAACAACAATATGAACCACCCAGTATACCAGAGCTGGCAGAGACTAAAGTGCCAATCAAAGAGTACACATGGAGGGACCCATGGCTCAACCCGCATATGTAATAGAGGATGGCCTTGTCAGAGATCAGTGAGAAGAGAGGCCCTTGGTTCTTTGAAAGCTTGATGCCCCAGTGTAGAGGAATGCCAGGGCAGCGAGCAAGGAGTGGGTGGGAGGTTAGGTAGGTGGGGGAGTACCCTCATAGAAGCAGGGGGAGGGAGGATGGGATAGGGAGTTTCTGGAGGGGAAACCAGGAAAGGGGATAACATTTAAAATGTAAATATAAATTGGAAATAGTACTACCGGAATATCCTGCAATACCTCTCCTGGGCATATATACAGAAGATGTTCTATCTGGTAATAAGGACACATGTTCCACCATGTTCATAGCAGCCTTATTCATAATAGCCAGAAGCTGGAAAGAGCCCAGATCTCCCTCATCAGAGGAATGGATACAGAAAATGTGGTACATTTACACAATGGAGTACTACTCGGCTATTAAAAACAATGAATTCATGAAATTCCTAGGCAAATGGATGGATCTGGAGGGTATTATCCTAAGTGAGATAACCCAATCACAAAAGAACTCACATAACATGTACTCACTGATAAGTGGATATTAGCCCAGAAACCTAGACTACCCAGGATACAACTTACTAAACACATGAAACTCAAGAAGAATGAAGATCAAAATGTGGACACATCACCCCTTCCTAGAATTAAGAACAAAGCACACATTGAAGGAGTTACAGAGATCAAGTGAGCAGCTGAATCTAAAGGATGGACCAACCAGTGACTCCTGCAGCCGGGGATCCATCCCATAATCAGCCACCAAACATAGACACTATTGCATATGCCAGCAAGATAGTGCTGAAAGGGCCCTCATATAGTTGTCTCATGAGAGGCTATATCAGTGCCTGGCAAACACAGAAGTGGATGCTCTCAGTCAGCTATTAGATGGAACACAGGTTTCCCAAGGAAGGAGCTAGAGAAAGTACCCAAGAGCTGAAGGGGTCTTCAACCCTATAGGTGAAAGAACAACATGAACTAACTAGTACCCCCAGAGCTCATGTCTCTAGCTGCATATATAGAAGAAGATGGCCTAGTTGGCCATCACTGGGAAGAGAGGCCCCTTGGTCATGCAAACTTTATATGCCCCAGTACAGGGGAATGCCAGGGCCAATAGGGGGAGTGGGTGGGGTGGGTAGGGGAGCAAGGTGGGGGATGGGGGAGGGTTTAGGGGATTTTGGGGAGAACATGTGAAATGTAAATGAAGAAAATATCTAATAAAAAATGAAAAAAAATATCCAATAAGAAAAGAAAAGAAAAAAAAATAGGACAACAAAATGGTTACAAAAACACCAACCAGCATTTTGCTCCACACAATAAACACAGCACAGTGACAATGAGAAACACTACTACCTGAGAAGAAAGGGGAGGGGAGAAGTCTTTCAAGAAAATGGTCCCAAGAAACAAGCTGGACCTTCATGATATTTAGTAAAACAGACTTTCAACTGAAAGTTATCAAAAAGGATAGGAAAAAAAAAAATACTCATCAAAGAAAAATTCCATTAAGAAAAAGTCTTAATTTTGTGCTTCAAATTCAAGAGCACACTCATTTGAAAAGTAACTTGGCTAAATCTCAAATACCCATTGAACCACACAAAATTATAGTGGGAGACATCAACACCCCACTTTCAGACACTGAATGGCAAGGTCATTGAAACAGAAACTAAACGGAGACAGAATGAAAGTAACAGAGGTTATACCAAATGGATTTAACAGATTTCTACAAAACATTTCACCCCAAAACAAAAAGATCTATCTTCTCAGCACCTTATGGAAACTCTCCATAACTCACCATGCAATCACAGAGCAATCAAGCATTAACAGATACAAGAAGACTGAAATAATCCCATGTATTCTACTAGATCACCATGCTCTAAGCCTGGACTTCAATAACAAAACAACAGAAAACCCACATGCTAATGGAAACTGAACAACTCTCTGCTCAATGATAACTTGTTCAAGGAAGAAATAAGAAAGAAATTAAAGACTTTCTAGAATTCAATGAAAATGAAGGCACAACATACCCAAATACATGGGACACAATGAAAGCAGTGCTAAGAGGAAAAGTCGTAGCATTAAGTGCCTTCAAAAACAAATTAAAGAGATCCTATACTAGCAACTTAGCAGTATATCTGAAAGCTCTAGAAGAAAAAGAAATAAACACACTCAAGAGGAGTAGATGACAGAAAATAGTCAAACTCGGGGCTGAAATCAACCAAACAGAAACAAAGAGAATGATACAAAGAATCAAAATAACTAAAAATTGTCTCCTTGAGAAAATCAACAAATTAGAGAAACTCTTAGCCAAATTAACAAAAAGTTACAGAGACAGTATACAAATTAGCAAAATTAGAAATAAAAGTGCAGAAATAACAACAGAAACTGAGAAAATTAAAAAAAAAGCAACTCACCAGGTCTAACTACAAAGGTCTAAATGCAAAGATAAATCTGAAAAATCTAGAAGAAGTGGATGATTTTCTAAATAGATACCTTGTACCAAAGTTAAGTCAAGGTCAGGTAAACTATCTAAACATTTCCATAATCCCTAAAGAAATAGAAGCATTCATTTGAAGCCTCCCAACTCCCCACCCCCAAATACCCAGGGCAAAATAGTTTTAGTCCAGAATTCTATCAGACCTTCAAAGAGTAGCTAATACTAATACATCTCAAACTATTCAACAAAATAGACACAGAAGGAACACTGCCGAATTTATTCTACAAAGCCCGTTACTTTGATACCTAAACTATATAAAGACCCAACTAAGAAAGAGAACTTCATACCATTTTTGCTTATGAATAGCAATGCAAAAATACTCAATAAAATTCTCACAAAAATAAATCTAAGAACACATTAATATTATCATTAAATACCATCAGGGATGCAGGGATAGTTCAGTATATGAAAATCCATAATCAACTGTTGTGGGTTTATGCTGCTTATATTATGTTAATCTGAGTCTTCAAAATTGTTTGAAAATCTACATGATGGGAACCCTGCCACCAGTTGGTTTTGATTTATCAATAAAGTTCGTGGTGTCTAATGGCTTGGCAGGGAGACAGAAGTTGGACTTTTAGAATTCCTGGACAATGAAAAGGGAAGAAATAGAAAGGAGAGGTCACTATGCTGAAGAAGGAGGAGAGATGCCACACTTGAGAGGCATGGAAGGCAGAGAACTTAGTTGTCACATTGGAACTGGGGAACACAGCCCTAGACACCTACATGTCTGGTTCTGGGACAGTCAAGAAGGAATATAGGATTTACTGAGTATTAATTAGGGAATATCAGAGGGAGGTAGTTTAGCTACTTAGAGGTTATGATGTAGCCCAGCCGTTGAGTTGCTTTAGGCATAACAAAATATAAAGGCAGAGTTTGTACCTCTCATTCAGGTATATAGAACCTTGATGTGGGCAACAGAAACACACCCTTGCTGACAAGATTACTGAGTAGAATTGTGTACAGGTATAATCCACTTTATAAACAAATTCAAAGGAAAAAATGACACAATCATCTCATTAGATACTGAAAAATTCTGATAAAATGCAACACCCTTTCATGTTAAAAGTTTTGGAGAGATCAGCAATTCAAGGCCCATACCAAAACATAGTAAGAGCAATATACAGAAAACCAATAGCCAACATCAAATTAAATTGAGAGCAATGTAAAGCAACCCCACTATAATTAAGAAAAAGACAAGGTTCTAAACTTTCTCCCTATTTAGTATAGTACTCAAATTTTTAGGTAGACCAATTAGACAACTAAAGGAGATCATAGGGGTATAAATTAGAAAGGAACATGTCAATGTATTACTATTTGATGATGATAAAGGGGTGCAGGAAACATAAGCAACCTCAAAAATTCTACCGGAGAACTCCTACAGCTGATAACCTACTTCGGGAAAGTGGCAGAATATAAAAGTAACTCAAATAATTTAGCAGCCTTTCTTTATATAAATGATAAGTGGGCTGAGACATAAATTAGGGAAACAACACCCTTCACACTAACCAAAAATAATATAAAAATTTTGGTATAACTCTAACCAAGAAAGTTTAAGACCTGTATGACAAGAACATCAAGTCCCTGAAGAACAAAATTGACTAAGACTTCAGAAAATGGAAAGATCTACTATGCTTATTGATCAATACAATTAACATAGTAAAAATGGCCGTCTTACCAAAAGCAATCCACAGATTCCATGTAATCTGTATCAATATTCTAACACAACTCTTCACAGAAGTGAAATGAGCAATTCACAACTTCATATGGAAAAACAAAAACCCCAGGATAGTGAACATAATTCTCAACCATAAAAGGACTTCTGGGAGAATCACCATCTCTGAGCTCAAGCTGTGTTGCAGAGCAAGATATCGGTAGAGAGACAGTTCAATCAGTGAAATAGAATTGAATACCCAGAAATTAACCCACACACCTATAGACCTTTGGTCTTTGACAAAGAAACCAAAACCATACAGTGGAAATCATAAAGCATTTGCTGAACAAATGGTTGTGCTCTGACTGGCGGTCTGCAGGCAGAAGAATGAAAATTGCTCCATACTCATCACTGTAAGCTTAAGTCCAAGTGGATCAATGACCTCAACATAAAACCAAATACATTGAATCTAATAGAAGAGAAAGTAGGAAACAGTCTCAAACACAGGGGAAATTTTCCTGAATAGAACACCTGTTCTTAGAACAGGCTCTGAGATCAATAATTTACAAATGGGACCTTATGAAATTGAAAAGATTCTGTAAGACAAAAGACAGTCATTAGGACAAAAAAAAGCTACCTATAAATTTGGAAAAAACCTTTATTTACCCTACATCAATTGATGTCAAATATTCAAAATATATAAATAACTAAAGAAACTAGCCTCCAAAAAACCCCATATAACTCAATTCAAACATGGAATACATCATAAACAGAGAACTCTAGAGAGAGGAATCTCAAATGCACTAGAATCACTTAAAGAAATGTTCAACATCCTTAGTCATCAGGAAAATGCAAACCAAAATGACTGAGATTTTACCTTACACCAAGTAGAATGGTTAAGGTCAAAAACTCAAGTGACAGCACATGCCAGCAATGATGTGGAGATATAGAAACACTCCTCCATCAATTTTGCAAACAAATGAATAGAACTAAAAAATATCAACCTGAGCTTGGTAACCCAAACTCAAGAAGACATGTATGGTGTGTTCTCACTGATAATTGGATATTAGCCAAAAAGTACAGAACACCTAAGACAAAACCTATAGACCTTATGAATCTTAACAAGAAGGAAGTCCCAATTGAGGATGTTTCAGTCTCATTTAGAAACTGGAGGAAAATAATATTCGGGGGACAGAGATAAGGAGGGACCTGGGTGGGAGAGATGATGGGGGAATCAATGGGAGGAAGGGGGTAGAGATCAAGTATGGATGGAGACAAGAGAGAAGCCCAGAGAGGCAAGAGGATGAATATAAATATGCAGCAGTGGGTTGTGTGTGTGTGATCCTCTTGAAAGTCACAGAGACCTGGGATATGAGATGCTTCCAGGACTCAATGGCAATGACCTTAGCCAAAATGCCTAACAGTTGGAAGATGGAATTTGAAAAGATTACCTCCAGTTGAAAGAAAGAATATCTAATAGAGGGATGGGGATTCACCCAAGTAAAGTCACTGGATGTGGCCACAAGGATTTAACTCAGGCCAGTTAGAAAAGACAAAATATAACTAAGGTTCTGACAATTTTATTGATAGTAGTCAGATTTTTAAAATTTTTATCAGAAACAGAATATAATAACAATGGCCAGGATTAATACAGATATAACTGCCAGTACACTATGAATTAATAGAAGTGGTCAAAGGATACATGCCAAACATTTGACAGAAAATGAGGTATAAACCTTCACCATTATGTCATAAATTCAGAACTCTGACAAGAATTTAATACTACCATTCTCTTAAAAAATGAAAGCAAATATGACCTGCTCTCCTTTGAAGTTAAGACAATATAATTTTTTTTTTTTACTTTAACCCCTAGGTTAGAGGTAGTATCATGTTCCTTTTTAAAATGTTGTTTTAGAAAAAATAAAAAGTCATTGAACTTCCAACTTCAGCAAAATTCTGCTGTCAAAATTTTATTCATACTAAGTGGCCTCAGCATGTCACTGCTGTCCACTGAGAACTGGACTGGCTTTCTGTCAAATACCAAATTGATTTTAAAACTGCGGATGGCTCTGAGCTAGTATAGTTGGAAGCTGTGTATTTAATTGTGTTGGTGCCAGAATAGGATCCAAGGTCTCATTAGATAGGTGAGGAGCATGTTTATACCTTGTTCTAAGTTAAAGAGAGGTTACAAGTAGGGGCTTACCATTTTAACTAGCACACACGGTGATCACAGACTAAAATCTGGCATTCTTAAGAAAAGGTTATATTCTAACGCAATACACTAACTTTCATGTACTGTTTTAAATGAGATTTTGAATGCTTAAATTGTGTGATAAATAAAGGAGGATCAAAAGTGTTTCTACACAGCCAAGATGCAGTGTGTTCACAAAGCTCCCTGAAAATATAATTAAAAATGTAGGATGGGCTGGCAGAACTTGTGTTCTAAGAGATTGCCTACATTTAAAAACAACTAATTATTATTTTCATTTTGTCAATAAAATAACTCATTTAAAAGTGCATAATATAAAAAATTACACTCAAATACACTTGATAAGCACAGTGCAATTAATTACTTTATTTCAGTTGCCACTGTATGATCTTGAAAGTAAATAAATATATGGGTGCAGGACTATAATCTTGGTTTCTAAGAAATACAAATAATAGAAATATATAATTGGAATAAAGAAAGTTCTGATCATCAAATTTCTATTCGTAACCAAATAAGCAAAAGTGTTTCTACTCCCTGTGCAAATGCATGCACATGTTTCTGTACCTGTGTGTGTTAGAGGGAGAGAGGGAGAAGGGGAGAGGGAAAGAGAAAGAATGGAAATAAAGGAGAAAAAGGTAAAAAAGGAAATCCATATAACATCTTGTCAACACACTTTATATAAATGGAACAGTTCTTAACTTTTNTCTCAATACATTTCCGTTGGCTTCTTGACAAGCTATTAATAATTCATAATAATGCAAGCTTCCTCCAATTTTGGAACAGGTTGTAATTTAAACCCTCAAGTTCATGCCTGTGCCTAAGAATATTCTTCTCAGGCCTTCCCTGAAACCATAATAATTTCTCCTGCCATACTGTCTTGTTGGCTCATATAATGCTGGCCCAATGTTGGTCTCCCAAGACACCTTAATTGTGAAGAGAGTAGCACAACAATTTCATGAAAATCGCAAAGCAAGGTTTTATATATATATATATATATATATATACACACACACTTAAAAGACTGCCACTTTCACACTTGGGAAGTAGACTACACTTGGCAAATTAGGTAGAATCTAAAGATCTTAAAATTCTGTGATCTAAACAGTAATGTGGATAATGGGGAGAAATTACTTCCCAGAGGCATTATACAGAGAGGTTTATCCACCAGATCTGTTATTATAGCCATAATTGTAGCCACATGTTTGATATTGATTCTGGATATATACATAAACAATTTGTCTTTAGGAAAAATGATAAAATAAATGGAAGATAGAAGAATACTTCTGAGAAAATCCTGGTATTTCACAAGATTTTTAAATTCTCTTGTGATATGCAAGTGAAGTGTCTAGAAGCATCAGTTCTGATAGAATCCTTATAGACAAGGATTCTATTTCTTTTTTAAAACAAAAATAGATTGGTTTCTCATACACTTTCACTTGATGATGGTTTTACTTCCCTCTACTCTTCCCAATTTCTCCCAAACTACCCTCATTTTCAGATACACTTAATTTCTGTCCCTCATTAGAACAGAACAGGCTTCTATGAGATGATGAAACATGACAAAATAAAATATAATAAGATGAAGTAAAAATCTGTCATATCACAGATGGCAAAGATTCATTCCATAAGAGAGAACCCATGGCTGGCACTGTTTGGAAAACCATGATAGTCTAGAGACATAAGATAAAATAAAAGTATCACTGGTTTCAATAAGAACAACAACTTAAAGGATCAGTAAAATGACTCATAACTATATTCTGTTATACTCATAGATTTTGTCTTATCGGATCATCTTCAGAGAGACTTCCTCTGGCAGCAGATGGGAACATACAGAGATACCCACACTCAGACACTGCACAGAGACTGCCTAAATGGGAGGTTTTTGTGAAACACCAACCTTCAAAGCTGAAGAAATCTCAAGGTAGAGGACGGAGAAAGAATCTAAGCATCTGAGGGATGGAGAACACTATGAGAACAAAGACCCATGTGATCAACGAATCAAGTTGCATATGAGCTCACAAAGACTGAAACAGCAAGCACATGGCCAAAATGCTATATATATATATCATATCTCTGTATGTTCCCATCTGCTGCCAGAGGAAGTCTCTCTGAAGATGATCCGATAAGACAAAATCTATGAGTATAACAGAATATAGTTATGAGTCATATATATCATATATATCATATATATAATCTTATTATTTTAATGGCACGTCTGATTGTAAGAAGCAAATTGATTTCTGACTCTTGTGCCTGCTTTTGTGATTCTTCTCCTGCTTATAGACAAGTAATTTCAAGGGAGTTAATGCTTAGTTTTGTCCAACTATAGTAGTAGTTATTAGACATGGAATAAGTCTCTCATAAAACTTGAGTTATACATTGAAGTGAAATAAGACACAGAAATTTATACTAGAAAAAGATATTATATAATTTAATTTATCATCATGTTGTTTTATTCTTCATCTAGCCAAATATCATTTGTTATTTCTAAACACACTTATTCAAACTTGATAAATTTACAAAATGAATACTGCATTTTCAACATTTCTAAGCCTACCTGTTACCTATTTCTTCTACCTTTCCCTCTTACAAGTTTCAGTCTTCTTTATTCTTTGTTTTTCAATATTACAACACAAGCAATTTAACAATAGTGGACCAGAATAAATGATGATGCATGAAACTGAATCTTATAAATAACAAAGAAATTAATTAGGGTAGCATAAAACTAATATGGTTTCATGATCAGGACCTACACGCACGCACACACACACACACACACAGACACACACACACACACACACACACATTTAAAAAAATGATGAATAAAGCCAGGCGAGGTGGCTCACACCTTTAATCCCAGCATTCTGGAGGCAAAGGCAGGTGGATTTCTGAGTTCGAGACCAGCCTGGTCTACAAAGTGAGTTCTAGGACAGCCAGGGCTACACAGAGAAACCCTGTAAATAAATAAATAAATAAACAAATAAATAAAACAAAACAAAAAATGATGAATAAAAATTACTGCAATCAATGGCTTTAAAATCTTTAGCTTCCTTTCTTATTTCTAGTCCTCATGATACTTTAATGATATTTTAGATTATATTTCCCTTCCCACTGTAGACTCCCCAAATTTCAAATTTTAGTTAGATTACAAGTATAATAATACATATTTTCACTTTATTTGCTACATGAATTTTAAACAAAATGATCACTCCAGAAATGCTATTGATATAATTCAGAATTCTCCTGAAGAAAGTATGTTGGTACACATAGAAAATTAAAGACAATTTATAAACTCAAGATTCCATAATGAGGGAGCTGGAGAGAATTGTTGGTGCTAGAGAAACACTGGCAGGTCTTGAAAATGTCCAAGTTTTTTGTTTGTTTGGCTGGTTGGTTTTGTTTTGTTTTTTTGAGGTTTGGGGTTGTTTTGTTTTGTTTTGTTTTGTTTTTTGTTTTTTGTTTTTTGTTTTTGGTTTTTGGTTTTTGGTTTTTGGTTTTTCGAAACAGGGTTTCTCTGTATAACCCTGGCTGTCCTGGAACTCACTTTGTAGACCAGGCTGGCCTCGAACTCAGAAATCCACCTAGCTCATGTGCCACCATGCACGGCGCCAAGTTTTGTTTTTTTGACACTCGCTCGCTTTGTGGCTTAAAACCATTTGTAACTCTACTTTCAGTTGCATTATTACTTTCTTTAGGGCTCTACAGGCAGAAGATATACGTGTCTTGTACTTATACTCATGCAAAAAAAAAAAAAACAAAAACAAAAAAAAACTCTTGCACAAAATTTTTAATAAATCATTAACTAAAAAAATCCATAGTAAAATATGGGCTGTATGCAAGGTAGAAGAAATAAATTTGCTGCATTGTTCTCATACTTAATACTCTAATATTATTCTATTTTCATCCTCAGGTTTCAGAATCCTGTCTAAACAAAACCTGTTATATATACATATATATAATACTTAATATTATATGTCATATATATTATACGTGTGTATAAAATATATCCATTTATGTATAAACTTGCATATGTGTTTATACAAGTTAGATATTATACACATACATATAAGTGGGATTAGAGTGTAAGTAGGTGAGGTGTATTATAGGTATGTTTTTATATGTGTCTGTTTGTATAGGTATGAGTGTGTGTGACTTACCCTAATGTGGGTATATGTATAAGCACATGCACAATGAGAAGGGAAAGGGAAATGTTGAGTTCTTGCTCTATCACTCCCTAACTTATTCTTTGAAACACAGAACTTCACTGAAACTGGAAGTGAGCAAACTCCAGTAGTGCTTTTGTCTTTGTTCTCTACATTGGTATGGGACTCTTCCTGGGCTTTTATATAAATGCTGCATCAGAAATTGGATCATTAGAATTTTTGCAGTATAATATCCTACCCAATATACTATGTTTACAATCTCATTAGATACATTAATGTACTTATTTATTTTATATTCATTAATAAGTGGATACCATGCTAATGTGCTTTGTCATGTGATATATAGAGTGTGTATTAGTATTTTATTTTCTTCAAAATAATACTTCATATTGATGGGCTAGGGCTGTAGATAATGATTTGCATCCCTTTGCTGGTTCAATCTTGTGGCTGCCAATCCCATCCATAATAACACCATGATTTCCAACAGCTTACTCTCCATTCAAACTCAGATTGTGTCTGGTTACCAATTTTGGGATGCATGGTGGCAAAATTAAATTGGCTGTGAATACAATATGAGCATCTGACATCTAGTGTTTCAAGATGTTCCAAGTCTTACCAACTCTCCTCCATCTCTATAAATGATCTCTACATGCTTTCCAACAAATTACTTCACACTTTAGACTACAGAACGAGTAAAGGAGAAACTTTTGGAACACAGTAGAAATATCTCACTAAAAAACAATTGTCAGAAAGAAAACCTTTCTATCTCTATCATACTGTTGGATAAAAGGTTAAACATAAACATAATGTGGGTGGGAGATTTAAAAACTATACCTTTGGTTAAGTTGTGACTACAAATATATTTGATTAAGAGATATAAGAGACACTGAAATTTCTCACAAAATTTTTATTCCTCTTCTTAGTTTTTATTTGATATTTCTGGCATTGTTAATCATTCCTAGAAAGGACAACTTACTGTAATAAGAATATTTTATTGTGTCAATAACTTTTTATCATGCGCATCAAAATTTATTGATGCCAGTTTTATTAAAATTACTTTTGATTCTATTTTTTCAACAGTGACTAAACAAATGCAGAGATTGTGATTTATAGTCCCTTCATGTAACACTGTCCCTAGAAATATTAGTGATCATGGGTGTACTTTACTTACATTCAAATGAACTGTTTATATTTAAATATTTTAATATGCTCTAATAACCTGAAAGTAAGGAAAAGTTCACAATTAACTGTGCTTTGATAATTCACTGGTTACTTAAGACTTTTATTTAGTATTAATCTTAAGTACAAATACATTCAAAAATAATATGTGGAAATTAGAAGCATACTCATCAAGACCAAGTCAGATAAAGTGATATCTCTTTATGCTATGATGTGATATGAGGACTGACAAACTAATATGACTAATTTATATGGGAAAGGGTTATGACATCTCTTTATAATATTTCTGGAGCTATATATTGCTGTTTTCCTAAAAAGATCTACATCATCTGTTTACAAGTTTTGATTCAATTTAAAAAGATAAACACTATAGGTAGTTTTAGGTCCCAAGATAAAAGAAAAATGGTAATGTACCATTGTTGCTTGAAACTCTATCAGCATATTTTAAGATAATGTTTAATATATAAGGATTATATTTTTTTTTATGTTATAGTGGTTTTTCAGTGATATTGTTTGATATAAGCCAGGATACAACTATAAATACTTTTGTTACAAAATGAAACATTACTATTAAGATAGAACACTTTCTAGATAAATTATAGAGATTAATATCATTGAAGTCATTAAAAAAATCTCTACAAATTACCTACTATAACCCATGCCTCACATTTCCATATGGAGCACTCACAAAAAGGGATCTATCATGACAGCCTTCTGGAAGACCCAACAAGCAGCTGAAAGAGTGGATGCTCACAGTCATCTATAGGATGGAACACAGGGCCCCCAATGGAGGAGCTAGAGAAAGTACCCAAGGAGCTGAAGGGGTCTGCAGCCCTATAGGTGGAACAATAATATGAACTAATCAGTACCCTTAGAGCTCGTGTCTCTAGCTGCATATGTAGCAGAAGATGTCCTAGTTGGCCATCATTGGGAAAAGAGGCCCATTGGTCTTGCAAACTTTATATGCCCCAGTACAGGGGAACTCCAGGGCCAAGAAGTGGGAGTGGGTGAGTAGGGGAGTAGGGTGGGGAGAAGGTATAGGGTACTTTTGGGATAGCATTTGAAATGTAAATAAAGAAAGCATCTAATTCAAAAAACAGAAAAAATAAGAAAAAAAAAAGTCAGATGCAGATATTTGCACGCAAGCAATGGACAGAAGCTGCTGACCCCAGTGGTTGGATTAAGGAGAGGTTGAAAAAGCTGAGGAGTCGGGTGACCATGTAGGAGGACCAGTAGTCTCAATTAATCTGGACCACCAACATCTCGCAAACACTGCACCACCAACCTGGCAGCATAAACCAGCTGATATGAGGCCCCCAACACATATACAGCAGAGGACTGTTGGGTCTGTGCTCAGTCAGAGAAGTTGCA
This sequence comes from Mus minutoides, assembly GCA_902729485.2. NCBI lineage: Eukaryota > Metazoa > Chordata > Mammalia > Rodentia > Muridae > Mus > Mus minutoides. The sequence goes on along the minus strand of CACVCL010027429.1, from coordinate 45,713 downwards.
CCTAACCCTCAAGAGACTAGAGGTCCCAGGGAGTTTATAGGTCAGGTAGTATGAGGTTGGGGGTGGGAACATACTCGTGGAGACATGGAGGTAGAGAAGAGGTATGGTATATGGAACAGTCAGAGGGTGGGCCAGGGGAGGGGGAATAAAATATGGAGTGTAAAAATAAATAAATAATAAATAAATAAATAAATAAATAAATAAATAGATAGATAAATAAATAATAAAATCTATCACTAAAAAAGCCCACATTTTGTTATAGATTGTATGTTGTTAGTTGACTTTTCCATGATGAGACTGCTTTCTTTTCCAGAATCATTTATTATAAACAGACTATAACTTACAACACATTAAACTTCCTTTTTTCCCTTCTTATAATTACCATGAATCCAAACCCAAACAATATATACTTTTAAAAATCCAAGAGTAAATGAAAAGAAAGGGTTCTTGCAACATAAATAAAATAAGATAAAAAAAAAAAACAACAAAGCAACAACAACAACAACAACAACACTAAAACAAAGGGTTACCACTGTAGAAGGCTGCCTTCTTACAACTCTGGTTTGCAAGGATTTTTTTTTCTCTACCTGTATTTAGTTTTATAGTTTCTATGTTAATGTTTTCATGATGTTATATTTCACAAATACTTCAATTTGAAGTTCATTACAATTTTCCTCAGATTCCAAGAACTGTTTCCTGATGTGGTCTTAAAG
>CACVCL010027429.1:0-42500 GCA_902729485.2 Mus minutoides | reverse complement strand
CTTTTGGGGAGATGTTACTCTATATTGTGTTTCTGTGAACTTGACTACTTCAGTTTCTTCATATGATGAAATTACAGATACAGTGTATTGTTACTGGTTTATTTTTCTTAGGATAATTACCTCAAAATTATTCCATTCAATAGCAAGTGTCTTAATTTCTATCATTTTTAGTTAGAACTGTATCTTTAGATTTATTATAAGTTATAATGGTGAAAAAAGTGATATTACTCAGTTGTGTGTAGCCACAAATGCTTATCCATGTAACATTGATGTATATAGAAAGGTCTTATGTGTTTTTTAATTTGAAATATTACAATACATGCTGTAATATCATGAGTGTAAACAAACCAACACATACTTTCAACTTTTTGATGTGTGTATAGTAGTAAAATTTTGTGTTTTGATAATTTCATAGCTTGATGTTTTTTGAAAAACCATTGTTTTTCACAGCATCTACATTAGATGTATTATCAGTGACATTAGTCAAAGATTTCAATTCCTCCAAATGCTCACTTACAAATGTTACTTATTTTATATTAGATCCTCATGGGTGACAAATGGTGTCCTTATGTGTTTTGGATTTGTGTTTCTATAACACCAGGTAGTAAGTAATGACAGTGAGCATCTTTTAATAGCACAGTGATTACTCACAAAAGTTCATTAGAAGGAGTTCTATGCAAGTCCTTTGAGAGTATTTGGTTTATTTGTTGTGGTTTTGGAGGTTGATTTTGTGGTCTTCTCTTAGGTCTGTACTTTAACTTCATTCCTGACTTGATTTACATATATATCCTTCAATTTCCTGAATGTTTTTCTCTCTTTATTGTTTGTGAATATGTAAATTATTAAATTTTATGTAGTTTTATTTATACGTTTTGATCCTTTTCTCGGCTGGCTTTTAAATTTAAAAATGTTATGATGATGATGATGATGATGATGATGATGATGATGAAGATTCTTTTCTTTTGAAAGCCATGTATAATATACCCTGGAAATTTATTGCTAGTGTTGTATCTGTTTGTCTGTTGTTTGTTCATATATTTGTAATGTATTTCTTGAACAGTTGACACATCACACCCATACATATATTATTAAATGTTATCGAGTTTTCATAAGTTTCACGAATGCAATTGCAGCCTATTGTCACATAATGTTTGACACTCTTATACTCTTTCAGCAGAGTTCTACCAAATGTCTTTATTTTCTGTATATGCTTTTCTATGCTATAGGCATATTTGATTTAAACATTTGAGTGACAGTATCTTTTGTTAATACTCTAAACAAACAAAAATGATATAGGGTTTAGCAGCAGATAAACCAATTACATAATGATTTTGAAGGAAAATCTTTAATTATATGAAAACTTTCTAATGATCTGACAGTTTATTGAGCTGTTTACAACCACTATCTAAATGAGTGACATGCTACTTAGATTTCTCATGAAAACAATATATATCCTAGTATGTAATGAGTGTAGGCATGGAAAAGCCTAGCAATGGCGTTCCTAACTAGTCTGCCAAACCTAGGAACCGATTACGAACACTGCAAATCAATGAGTAAAATTATAGCCCCAAACTCTGTAATAGAACATTTCCTTAGTGCCAGCTCATGCACCCATGGCTTCCACTCACGACTGTCTCTGACACTGGAGAACAAGGAGATAGGATTTCAAGAATATCATGTCTGCCACTAAAAGTTTCTTTTTTCTCTCTGTAAATGGGTTGGATTCCTAGGTGGGTGATCTCTCCTCCCTTTTTTTTTGTCCCTGTGTTTTCTTTAGACAGGAACTAAACCCCAACACTGTTGCTGATGACACAAAGTACTTTCTGACAGGAACCTGGTATAGATGTCTCCTGAGAGAATCTGCCAGCACCTGACTAATACAGATGCAGAACCTCACAGTCAACCATGAGTTTGAGGCAAGGGACTCCAATAGAAGTGTTAGGGGAAGGACTGAAGAAGGTGAAAGGGATTGCAACCCCATAAGCAGAATAATATCAATTAACAACCACCTCGAAAGAGTATACACAGATGGGTCCATGGCTCCAATTACATATGTAGCAGAGGATTCTCTTATCTAGCATCAATGGGAAGGTCTCAAGGAAGCATGATGTCCCAGCTTATGGGGATGCTAGAGCAGTGAGGTAGGAATGGGTGGGTGGGTGAGCACCCACTTAGAGGAAACAGGGAGGGGAGCTGGGATTGGGAGTTTTCCTGAGGGGAAACCAGAAAAGGGACAATATTTGAAATGTAAATATATAAAAATCTTCATTTTTATGAAATCTGTTTTTCATGATATACAAGGAATATTTTCATTCAAATTCCTGTTATACCAACTAAATATAGAAATATTTTTTAACTAGTAGCCATAGGATAATGAAGAGTTGAATCAAATCTGAGAAAGGATAGATCATAATGAAAAGCATCTCTGTCTTCATAGGAAAAACATAGAAATTCTTGTTGATGTATGTTACCACATCATAACTCATGTCTTTACCTTTGATTTAAGGTCATGATCACACAGATTTTCAAATCTCTATAATTCCTATTCTAAAGGAATCAAATAATATATTTATGGATTGTTTTGCTTTCATTTTCTGGACATTAAATATAAAAATCAAAATATAATAATATTAAAACAAAATAACACAATATGCATGTCAAACAAATTGGTTGATGAAGGTATAGAGATGCATGAGAGAGTCTATAATGTACACTTTATATAAACATATGAGTATACAGAAATATACTACTACTACTACTACTACTACTACTACTACTACTAATAATAATAATAATAATAATAATAATAATAATAATAATAAAATAATAATAAGGAAGATATTGACAGATCTGAGAGGAATTAACAAAATCATCCAGCCCATGGGTTTTTACTGGGTTTGGTGTCAGCATGTGGAATGGATGCCCAGGTGGGGCAGTCTCTGGACAGTCTTTCCTTCAGTATCTGCTCCACTCATTGTTCTTGTATTTCTTCAGACCGGAAAAATTCTGTACTAAAAGTTTGGAAATGAGTTGGTGGCTCCATTCCTCAACCAGCAGGCCATGCCTAACCTCTGGATATGATTTCGACAGGTTGTCCTCCACCCCCACGCCCCCCATTTGTGGGGCATTTCAGCTAACGTCATTCTTTTGGGGTTCTGGGAGGATCTTGCTTTTCTGGCATCTGGGACTTTCTGATGGCTCCCTCCAGTTCTCCATCCCGCATTGCAACACAACTCTGTTCTATTTCCAGAATCTTTGTACTTCTCTTCCATCTCCTCCCACACATGATTTTCCTCTTTTCCATCCCCTCTTCTCATCCTCTCAAGTCCTTCCCATTGTGTACTTCCCTTGATTATTTTGTTCCCCCTGCTAAGTAAAACTGAAGCATCCACCATTTGGTATTCCTTCCTCTTGAGCTCCATGTGGTCAGTGAGTTGTATCGTGGGTATTCCACAATCTGCCTAATATCCACTTATTAGTGAGTACACACCATGTGTGTTCTTTTGTGACAGAGTTAACTCACTCGGGATGATATTCTTTAGATCTATCCACTTGCCTGAGAATTTCTTGAAGTTGTTGTTTTGAAATTGCTGAGTAGTACTCTACTGTGTAAATGTATCAAATTTTCTGTGTCCATTCCTCTGTTGAAGGACATATGAGCTGTTTTCAGCTTCTGGCTATTATAAATATGGCTGCTATGAACATAGTGGAGCATTTGTCCTTATACATGCTGGAGCAACTTCTGGGTATATATGCCCAGGAGTGATATAGCTGGATCTTCAGGTATTACTAAATCCAATTTTCTGAGGAACCTCCAGACTGATTTCCATAGTGGTTGTACCAACTTGCAATCCCACAAGGAATTGAGGAGTGTTCCTCTTTCTCCACATCCTTCTAAACATCTGATTTCACGTGAGATTTTGATCTTAACCTTTCTGACTTCTGTGAGGTGGTATCTCAGGGAAGTTTTGACTTGCATTTCCCTGATGACTAAGGTTGTTGAACACAACATTAGGTGCTTCATGGCTATTCAATTTTCCTCAGTTGAGAATTCTTTGTTTAGCTCTGTACTCCTGTTTTTAATTGAGTTATTTGGTTCTATGGAGTCTAACTTCTTGATTATTTTGTATATTTTGGATATTAGCCCTCTATCAAATATAGAATTGGTAAAGATCTTTTCCTAATCTGTTGGTTGACATTTTGTCCTATTGACAGTGTCCTTTGCCTTACAGAAGCATGGAAATTTTATGAGGTTCCATTTGTCTATTTTTTATCTTAGAGCATAAGCCATTGGTGTTCTCTTTAGGTTTTTTGCCTTGTACCCTTGTATTTGAGGGTCTTCCTCACTTTCTCTTCTATTAGTTTCAGCGTATCTGGTTTTATGTGGAGGTCCTTGATACACTTGAACCTGAGCTGTTCAGGGAGATATGAATGGGTCAATATTCATTCTTCTATAGGTTGACCACCAGTTGAATTAGCACCATTTGAAGAAAATGCTGTCTTCTTTTCCATATGATGGTTTTAGCTTCTTTGTCAAAGACCAAGTGTGCATGGGTTCATTTCTGGGTCTTCAATTATATTCCATTTATCTTCCAACCTGTCACTTTACAAATTACATGCAGTTTTTAACCAGTATTTTTTTGTAGTACAGCTTGAGGTCAGAGATGGTGATTCCCAAGATGTCTGGGATACCAACTCTCTCCCAGGGGGATTTGGGTATGGAGAGCTGTGGCACAGGTTCTGTTCCAGGTGCAGATGCATTGTCTTATTAATTATGGAATCAAAAATATTAATCAAACTTAATGAAAATTTCTCAACTTCTTTGCATGGTGTACAGTATTGAAAGAACTCTTAAAAATGAGAATGGATTTAATTTACTCCTACAATTTATTTAAAAGGTAGGTGTCTATTTTTTTCAAAGATTCTTCATAATTGCTCATTCATTATTGAGTGGCACTTTAGTAGAGTTTTTCTAGCCTTAGCTAGATTATTTCTTATATATTTCTTGGTGAACTTTGATTCCAGGAATATCAATTAATTTAGGCTGAATATATTCACTTGCTTCTCTGTTTCTCTCCTAGCAATGACTTCCCACTTCCATGTCCTAGTGGCTATAGTTACTCTGAACCTTATATTTTTGTGCCCAAGCAATTTGCACCTAAATGTTCTATCAGAGATTTATCAGCCATCTGACTACCACAACATAATTTTACTCCTATTGACTCAGTTACATAATAAACTAGAAATCCATGTATATGGTTTTCCTTTTCATTGTCATTATTTTACTTAATATTCTTCTATTTTCTTGGTTTTTATATTTTTGCACTATTTAAAAGGTTTCTAATTCTTTATCAAACTGTGTATAAATGTGGTACCTTAACCATAGTTCAATAAGAAAGTTTACAAAATATGTTTCCAACTTTAATATTTTTACAAAGGTTATTTTTCATCTCATATTCATAAGAAACATTTTAATATTATATTTCTTTTTTTATCAAGTTATGTTTTCCATCTAAGAAGACTGAATGGGGAAATTTCTAAGACTCTAAAAAATTAAATCCATGTGTTCCCTTTTATTTAGTCTTCCATGAAACATAACATGACACTTTATTACAAGTTATTATTAGCTTTCTATTTTCAGACATCAATCTGTGAACTTTCTATTTTTACTAAACTACAGGAAGTTAACAAAAATACAGTCACCTTACTTTTCAGATGCCCTGCTGAGGAAATAAGTACCTGTTTCTAGGTGATTTGGTGACTATCTGACACATCTTTCAGAAATATCATGTTGAGATTGATGGGAAAGAAAATTAACCCCAATTTTCTGAAGAAATTTTAGAAAAGCTGAAGCATGTAGGTAACAATTTTATACAAAAAAATCATTTTATAGAACTAAAAATATCCGAAGTTATAATACTCTAGATTCTAGTAATGTTAGTACAAAGAGCTGCTGAATAACATCAAGTGAAAATTCACCCATTTTTTCTTGTCAGGGAATGAAATCTCATACTTAGTTGCAAACGTACATATTTCTCATCACACAAAGTTAAAGACTTAACCAAATCAATATACAAATTTAATATAATACACCATATTTCTCAGGCAGTATATACCACTCTAGTTGTATATATATATATATATATATATATATATATATATATATATATATACATTTGTGTAAACAAGTGTAAGCACTCAGTTTTATAAGCCCAAGAATAAAATTCTAATCTAATACAAACAAGAATAATATTACAATAGAATTTATGAATTTTCCAATATTTTATTCTAGTCTAAAATATGTTGAACAGCTTTTCTTCTTTTAGAAAAGTAACCACACCCTCCTTTTTAAACCTTACTTAGTAACTATAATTCAGATGTAGGATATGTAGTGATTTGAATATACTAAGCCCAGGGAGTGGCACTATAAAGAGTTATAGCCTGGATAAAGAAAGTGTGTCAATGTGGAGTAGGACATTATGACTCTACTCTTCATAGCTGCCTGGAAGAAAGTCTTCTCCTTTATGATTTTAGAGCAAAATATAGAGCTCTCAAGTTCTCCAGTGCCATGCCTGCCTGAATGATTCCTACTATGATGATAATGGACTGAACCTAAGAACCCATAAACCTACCCCAATTAAATATTGTCCTTATCAGAGCTGTCTTGGTCATAGTGTCTATTCATGGCAATGGAATCCCTAACTATGATACTCCCTATATGTATTTTTAGAGAATTACTTTTCAGTGTATTTTTATTGGATATTTTATTTACATTTCAAATGTTATCCCCTTTCTCAAATTTTCCCCTAGGAAGCCCCTATGCCATTCACTCTCTTCCTGCTTCTCTGAGGTGTTCCCCCATCCACCCACCCACCCACCCACTCCTGCCTCCTCACCCTGGCATTAATCTACACTGGGGCATCAAGTCTTCACAGGTTCAAGGGCCTCAATTCCCTTTGATGTCTAACAAGGCCACCCTCTGCTACATATGCAGCTGGACCTATGTGTCCCTCCATGTGTACTCTTTGTTTGATGGTTTAGTCCATAGGAGCTCTGGAACATCTGGTTGGTTGATATTGTTCTTCCTATGGTGTTGCAAGCCCCTTCAGTTCCTTTAGCCATTTCTCTTACATATGGGTAAATGGTTTCTCTTAGGTCTGAGTAAATCTTGAAAATTCAAGAACATCATATAAAAACACATGAAGTGTAATTAAAAGTGTGCACATCAGAACTTTAAAACCCAATACTGCATTTCATCTTATATATAAAACTATATTTTAAAGTATATAGGTATGTAGAGAATAAAATGGTAAAGAAAATCGTGAGATAAAAAGGAGGAGCTATTATGGCTAGGTGGAAAATGTAAAAGTAAAGGAATATATGTAACAAGGAAAAAACTAATTAATGGAAAAGTGGCACCAGTTACAGCAGTAAGGGAGCACAGAGGCAACAGAAAGTAGGATGACATGATAAAATGTGATCATATCCAAATTAATTTCCCCTCCAGTGTCCCAACATCTTCCACAACATATCTTAAACTTTCTATATTCAACTATAATATATTCATATATATTCACATATAAAAAATCTATTCTGACATTTTCAGAGGTTTACATGGCAGTATGTTTATTTGGGTATATACAATACAATGCCTTCCTGCTGATTAAAAATATTTTGTGTTTTCACTTTCATGAAATATATATATATATATATATATATATATATATATATATATATACTAATACTAATAGTGATGCCCATTCACTGTAGAATGAAAAACCTACAAGTTCGAACAAACTTAAAAGAGAATAAAATTTCCTTCCCCAACATTTAAATATTGTCTAGAGTTCTAAAATAAATATGACTTTTAAAGTTTTTTTAATTAAAATAACTTTCCACGGCCAGAGAGGTGCCTCAGCTATTAAAAACCATTACTGATATTTCAGAGGATCCAAGTTTGATTACCAGAATTCACAAAAGGTTATATTTGATTTTTGATAATAGTGTGATATTAATAATTTGTATACACACAAACACACATATATATATAGATAGATAAGAAGATATATATATATATATATATATATATATATATATATATATATATAGTAGTCAGGAGTGAAAGTGGCAGCTGTATCATTGGCTACATACCTCCTTTAGGTGAAATATTACTATTTATGTTTCTGAAAAGTGAAAATTAAGGTGATGAGGAAGAAAGAGATGACTCTTGGTTTGAAAAGACATGACCTATCTAAAAGTAATAAAAAATAAAATAATAAATCATGTTAGTTCATGGTATTCTTGAGACTATTCTTAAGTGGCCATGTGGAAAGTACCTAGTCACAGATATGATTGAGTGTGGCCAACTGCAGGTTCCTTGATTCAGGTGACTTGCATCAGTGAATGTGTGAATGTAGAAAAATAAATCAAAGAAAGTTCCTAACAGAACTGACAACCTTTAAAATAAATTATTCTAGCACGGAGAAGCAGAATATTATTACAAGTGAAAAGGATTCATAGGTATATGTTAATGATATCTTGGCCACTTTCAAAAATAAAATTAAAGAAATAAAGCAAATATCTAAACTATCTAACCTTATATGTCTAGTACATCATTATTACAAGATAAAATGTATAACAAACTACTACATCATATGAGAATATATTTATTTACTAAATTTCTAAAATCTATGCAAATGTTTTATTTATATGACATCTTGGTCGAGATTACTTAAATTTCAAATGCTTAATAATCACATTTTTTTCTAATAGGTGATTCATGGAAAGAATTGTCCCAACTCCTGGCCAGGTACAAGACTCTGGTGAGTAGGCTGAGCATCTTGCCTAAATAAAACAGTAGAGGTGATCCTGGTGACAATGGTCTGGGTGAGCCCGGCCTCATGGGGTGTGAGAGAAGAAGACTTGTACCTACCAACATCACCTGCCATAGGATTCCTTATAGCTGGCCCTGGTGGAGGGGGTAACACTGATGAGCTAGTCTCAGGGCACAAGAGCTGGAGAACTGGCTCTGCTTCTTGCCAGCTCAGCAGCCAAAAGTGCTGGTCCAGATCCTTGCCTGAGCAAAGCTGACCCTGGTGGATTTGGTACCGGAAAGCTAGTGGGTAGATCAACTCAGCTTCCACTCAGAGCCCGATCCAGGCCACTGAGATAGCCAAGCCCAACACCTACTAATCTATGAACTGCTGGAGCATATGAAGGAGCAACTTTGATAGAACTAAATCTGCAGGATCTCCATGACACAGGACATCAACATATCAGAGAGGAGTCTCTATGAGGATCCAGTATTATAAAGTGTTACAGAGGTTTTAGTGCTGACCAATGATTCATTTGCAATGACTATTTGCAATTGAAGGTGTTTGGAAAAGAGAGGATTTTGTGTGACACAGTGACACACCACAGCTTTCATAGTGAGATGGGTTTTGCTGTTTTCCTTAATTTTTTTTTTTTGCATTGTTTTCTTTTATTCTAGAGGGGAAAAAAGGTGCAGTGCAGGTATTTTGAGGGACAAGATGAGTGGGGTTGGGGGGCAATGACATGAAATTCAAAAAGACAATTACGTTTTTTTTTAAATAAGATATTTTCTTTATTTACATTTCAAATGCTAGCTCGAAAGTTCCCTATACCCTTCTCCTGCCCTGCTCCCCTACCCACCATCCTGGAAACAGAAACTAAACAGAGATACATGGACACTAACCGAAGTTATGAAACAAATAGATTTAATAGATTTCTACAGAACATTTTATCCTAAAACAAAAGGATATACCTTCTTCTCAGGACCACATGGTACCTCCTCCAAAATTGACCATATAATCAGTCACAAGGCAGGCCTCAACAGATACAAAAATATTGAAATTATCCCATACATCCTATCAGATCACCACAGACTAAAGCTGATCTTCAATAACAACATAAATAATAGAAAAACAACATTCACAGGGAAACTGAACAACACTCCACTCAATGATACCTTGGATAAGAAAAAATAAAATTTTTGCCCACCTTGTTTGATTCTGTGAAAAAGACTTGCCAACACAACTTGAGAATACTGAATTAGAGCATGCATGCTGCTGTTAAGCACAGCTTCAGTTGCCAATTTCACACAGGTTGGAGAAGGGAATCTTAACTGTGAATGTGAATTTGACTTCTTCAAGATTGGCCTGAGTACAAGCCTTTAGGGCTATTTCCTTAATTGCTAATTGATGTAGGAAGATCCAGTCTACTATGATAGATCTGGACTTTATAAGAAAAGTCACTGAGAAAGACAGAGGGATCAACCCAGTAAGCATCATTCCTCAGAGGCCCTTGCTTCAATTCCTACTTTCAGGTTCTTTTCTGATTTTCGGTCCTTAATGGCCGAATATAACCTGAAAATTAATATAAAATCTTACCTCCTTTTGTTGCTTTTGGTCAGTGTATATCATAGCAACCTAGAAGGAAACCTGAACAAAATTTTCACTATAGTTTAAATGTGGAGTAGTTGATAGAGAAGGTACAAACCATTTCCATTTCTAGAAAAGAGAAGTTTGAGAACATATATTATCTCAAATATAGGATGTCAAAATGCTAAAGAACAAACTTAAAATTTATTTTTATGTTTTGAATTATTCAACTATGACAGTCATTTAGTAATATGTACCTGCAAACTACATGAGTCAAAGTACTAATAAACATACAAGTTACACTGATTATAAAAGTTTCTTTGAAAATTAAGAATAACCATGTAAGACACTAGAAATTGTATGCTACAAAAATATATATAATTAGAGATCTGGTTCTATTCATAGAACCACATATGTATAGGGTTATAAAGTTTTATTTGAACATTTTCTCAAATATAGCTTTCAAAATAAGTGCAAAAATAGTAAAGAAAGACTGATTTTTACAAAAATAATATTTCATTCAAGAAAATATAAACTAAGAGAGCCATGTGTCAGTATATGCCCATGAATGCAAGCAGTTTTAAATAAGGACATATGAGAAAAGAACAAATCCTAAAAAATGTAGTACTAACTATTACTAGGTGTTTTGTTTTTTGTTTGTTTGTTTTGGTTTTTTGAGACAGGATTTCTCTATCTAGCCCTGGCTGTCCTGGAACTTACTTTGTAGATCAGGCTGGCCCCGAACTCAGAAATCTGCCTGCTTCTGCCTCCCAAGTGCTGGGATTAAAGGTGTGCACCACCACACCCAGCTTTATTACTAGTTCTTTTAAATGACTTTTTGTGTCCATTAATAAATTGTTCATATTTAATTTTACTTTCTCATTGATAAATTGACATAAGGAGGTCTTTCCCTTTCTGTGTCCTGAGTGTTTTCATGAGATACCAAAAAGAAAATCTTTACTATGTCTTATACATAACATATATGCAACAAACATTACTTTTCTAAATATCTAGCTTTAGGTTAAATGTTATGTTCTATTTGAATATAAAGGAAAAATTATGTTGTGTAACATAATTCAAGACATACTTTAGAACAATGATTGGTGGATCTAAAAATAATGCAACAAACTAACAAGAATCACTGTTGATCAACTGTATTCCCTGATTTCTGTAGAGTATAAAACATAGCTAGCAGCCAGGCGTGGTAGCGCATGCCTTTAATCCCAGCACTCGGGAGGCAGAGACAGGCGGATTTCTGAGTTCGAGGCCAGCCTGGTCTACAAAGTGAGTTCCAGGACAGCCAGGGCTACACAGAGAAACCCTGTCTTGAAAAAAAAAAAAAAAAAGAAAGAAAAACCAAAAAACAAAACAAAACAAAACAAAACAAAACAAAACAAAACAAAACAAAAAACCACATAGCTAGCAATTTTCACTATTGTTTTTCCAGTGAATAACTTTGGCAGTTGTAAATGTAAATCGAATTGCTAAAGTAGTTAATAGATTATCCTTCCTTCCTCAAAGACATTGGATGTATTGGCAGATGAATTTATCTAACTTATTTGCTATTTTATGAAAATCACATTATCTGATTAGATAAGTAATTGAAATGAGACAGGAACTTTTATAATTTTCAAATTAATGATTTTTAAAAATCAAAGATTGAAATGTAAAACCAAAACAGGACCTTCCTGTCTCCAAAATTTTATTTCTTCAGTATATCAAAGAAACTTACACATACACATACATAATACACAGCCTGAAATTACTAATCAAAAATAAAGTGTGGATGGTGTTTTGTTTGTTTGTTTGTTTGTTTCTTTGCTTGCTTTCTTGCTTGCTTTTGTCTGATTAACTCTTTGTTGTTCAGTATACATTGGAAACCCCTTCTGTCTTCATTTTTACATTTTTCTTCTACCAGTATGAAGCACTTTGTGAGAACTGCACCACTAAGGAAAAAAGGAAAATGATCATTCCCATTATATTAGGGAAACTCATGGGCTTCAGAAGAAGCAATATTTTTCAGCCCTCTGGCTTTATTAGTTTTTGCTATTAATATCCTTTCAAATGCCATAGGGCTCTGTGATTATTGCCATTTTTCTGCTCATTTGATAACTTTGTGCTTCCTTTCAAAAGATATAGAGATAAAAACAATTCTACAAGAACATTTTGTTTTAGAATTTCCTATATATGTCTATTTATGTAAATTAAATGTTCTATCATGTGACTTTTATCTTTATTAATAAAAATAAAATATCAACATGCAGGACATAAGCTTATGCTATTTATGTTTATCAATAACAATATTAGATTAAGAATGTAAGGCATCTGGATTTTACCTATGACCACTATAACTCATTTTATGTTTCTCAGAATATTTTGTTAGCACACTTGGAAAATACAGGATCTATGATAATGTTTTATAAAATATCCATGTTGTAAAAATACCAAAGGGGGTTCTTTGATAGAACAATGTGGTGAGTTTTTACTTTTAAATTGCTCTGACACTCATTAAAATCTAGAAGAACCAGCAGTGTTAGTTCAAGACCTAATCTCAGCACTTGAGGAGCAAAAGCAAGTGAATCTCCACAATTTCAAGGCCAAACAAGTATATATAGAGAGTTTCAGGACAAAAACCCATCCTGAAAAATACAATAAAACAGCAACCTCAATAACATCAAAAACCTAGAAGAAATGACATCACATTTTCAAATGTACAAGATAAAGTTTGAAAGAATAAATTGCAAATTGTAAACATTTTTCTCAATAACATGATGTAAGACTTTTACTAGTTAAATTTTGAGACTAATCAAAGCTAATTCTTAAGGTTATAAATAATAATAAAGGATTTTGCCTGTTTCAAAATTTCAGGTCTTCTGAAATTTAACACTGAGTATATAAAATAATGTTGGTGTTAATTTTTGCAACATAAGTACAAGATAACATCCAGGCAGCCATGGTAATTTGTATTTTATTAATTGTATATAAAAGGCATTCATGGCCCAAAAAGAGCAATTTGCTCTCAGTCCAATATTTATCCTTTCTGAGCAACTGAATTTCATTACTAGAATTTATACTGATTATGAGAACCTGATTTTGGTTCTCATTGACCACTGTTAAACACACTGCTATGTGCTGTGTGATATAATAATTAAAAATATAAGTTTAATAGGATAAGTCAGGATCAATATAGATGGGAGCAAGAAATGAGTAAAACAGTTAATTCCACAAAGGATTAAAGAATTTTTAAAAACTGAAAATAAAAGAATAATTAGCCCTGTAACATCTTGTCCTTTAAATTATCACAGCAGGACCAGGCAATTGAAGTTACTAGCATATAATACCTTTTCTATTTATTTTTCTTTGCATGTAGAAGGTTACAAAAATGTGAATGTGGCTAGAGAAAGTACTTCAAATTTATTCCATGATGTAATTTCCTGGTACTAATTTGTATGCCTACTAGACTAGTTCATAGAGAATAATGTTTCAAAATAAAATTCCCCATAAGGATACTATGGTTATGTCTTGACAAATTCATGTTTTAGAAAGTTTCCATAATTCTTTAGTAAAACACTAAACCCACTTCACTGTTAAATTACATAAGAATAAAATGATCTACAGGCCCTTGCTTTAAAGAAATGACAGGAATAGCCACTATTTAAAGAAGATCTGTATCTTATGAGAGGTACTGTATATGATAATCACTAGGCATAAAGTGTCCATTCAATGAAATGGCTGCATGGGGAGGAATTATGAATGAAAAGTATAGTTACATGCTAAAAATTGAGGTTATTTCAAAGTCAAATACTTTTAACAGAACAGACTTAACATAGAACAGTCTAAGCCACAATAGAGGAGTACCTCCATGATAGGGAAAATAAAACACAGAACTTCTTATGGCATGTGAGGTTTTCACTAGGGGTGATATTTGAGAGTTTAAAAAGAACCAAAGTGTAACAGAAAGCATATGGTGAGAGGAGCAAATTGTAACAAAGTTATATATATACACAAATATATATATATATATATACATATATATATATATATATATATATATATATATATATATGTATATATATATATATATTTGTGTGTGTGTATATGCAGTATTTGTCATAACAATTAATAACTAAAAAATAATAAGAGGAAAGGGAGCCCATGATGAAGTGCACGGTTTAGTTCCTCCTATGAGAAATTTTCAAGTTTTTTTTGTTGTTTTGTTTTTTGTTTTTTAATGTAGCCACCTACTTCAATGAACTTGACTATTAGAAGTCCTTTGTGTTCCATAAGTTTGAGTATGCCATGTTTCATTTTCTTTAAACTTTAAATGGTCTTTAACTTATATTCTTATTTCTGTTTTGTCTCATTTTTTATTCCTTAGAGAGTTGGTCAGTTACCACGAGTTTGTAAACTTTCTGTTGTTCCAGGTTTTCTTGATATTCTGCTTTAATCTATGCTAGTCTGTGAGTATGGAGGAAGTTATTCAAATTTTCTTTAATCTTTTGAAACTTGTTTTGTGGCCAAGTATGTTGTCAAGTTGTAGAAAATCCATGAGTTTGAAAGAAATGATGGATTCTATAGTGTTTGAATGAAATCTTCTGAAGATAATTCTTAGGTACATTTGGTTTATAATGTCTGTTTCCTCCAGTATTACTAGTTATTTTGGATAGATGACAAGTCTGTTGGTGAGATTATGGTATTGAAACTTCTCATTATCAATATGTGAGGATCACTGTATAATTTAAGCTTTAGTGATGTATGTTTTACTAATGTGTGCACCCTTATATTTGAGGTGTAGGAGTTAAGATGTTAAGAATTGAGATATCATTTTGGTTTATTATTTCTTGATGATTATGAAGTGGCCTTTCAAATCCTTTTTAACTAATTTTGTTTCAATGTCTATTTTGTTAGATATTAAGAGTCACTATACCATCATCATTCTTAAGTGATTTTGCTAGAAAAATACTTTTCCTAACTTTAGTTTGAGGTGTTGTCTAGTTTTGATGATGTTTCTTAGATGCTGTAGAAAGACAGATCCTGTTTTCTCATCTATTCTCTTAGTCTGTGTCATTTACCATGGAATTGAAAGCATTAATTCTGAGAGATATCAATGAGCAGTGATTTTGATTCCTGTTATTTTGTTTTATGGTAATAGTGGTGGAAGTAGTGGTATCTGGGTGAGTATGTGTGTGTGTATGTTCTGTGTGTGTGTGTGTGTGTGTGTGTGTGTGTTTCCCTTCCTTCGATTTTTTGTTTGTTTTTGTTTTTTGAGACAGGGTTTCTCTGTGAAGCGTTGGCTGTCCTGGAACTCACTATGTAGACCAGGCTGGCCTCAAATTTAGAAATCTGTATGCCTCGGACTCCCAAGTGCTGGGATTAAAGGCATACACCACCATGCCCTGCTCCTTCCTTTGGTTTTTCTGGAGTAAGATTTATAGAAGAATTTTAATCTATTAACATGGCTCCCCTAGAAAAGGATCACATTCAAAGACCTAGGTTTGTGTGATGTGGCTGGAGTACAGACAAGCTTTTAGGACAGATCTCTAGTTCCAAACATTGTTGTCTAATTGAGGAGCATAGAAGTGATGAGTTGGGAAAGTATTAGGCAGAGTGAGTCAAAGATGAGATATATATGGTTCTCTAGAGGATAGAAAATAGAGCCTGTTTAAGAGATGTGCAGGTAGGGAGTGATGTTCAGTTGACTTAAATTGAGTTTGTCTAGTTTCATAAAGTTCCTCCAGTCAGTACAGGCAATGCAGTTAAGTTCACGGAGTTCAGATACACTTTTTCCAGACATAGCAATTCAAGAAGTGAAAAGAAGCCAGTTTGAATTAGTCAATGTGGAGAGGAATTTAAGCTGAAGCAGCTGAATTGAAATGACTGAGCTGAGTTCTGAAAGAATGATAAAGGATGTGTTTATTCAACAGTAAGGCTCAGAGGTTGAAACATTATAGGCCTAGGTTAGCAGACAGAGGCTAGAAGCTGATGATTTCCATATCTAGGCTTTCAGAAAATTAGATGGTACAGAAGCTAGAAGCTTCTAGGCCATGGGCTAGAGATCATTAGATAAAAAAAAAAAAAAAAATCTGGACTCAGCCCAAACCATGTATTTATAAAATTTTTATATGGCTTTCTTCTCTTGCCCTCATCAGAGGAAATAAAAGAAACACAAAGATTAATTATTTCCTATGTTTGTATATGTAGAATTAACATAAGTAGGTTAGAGTTTTCCTTCTGTATTTGTAGATAAATAGTGCTTCCATTTAGGTTCATCATGGACTATCCTAATGTTTGCCTCTAGGGTGTTTGAAAGTTTTGCTGGACCTCATATTCTGGGCTTGATCGTCTGTTGTCTCTTACAGTCTGCAGCACTTCTGTTTAGCTCCATCTGATGTTTAGTGTCTCTACTGAGAAGTCAGTATAATACTGTTTGTCTTTAAAGGTTACTTCTCCTCCTTTTTTCCCTTCTGGCTTTTACTATTTCTACTTTGCTTTGCATGTTTACTGTTTTAATTATGTAGAAAGGGTACTTTCTTTTCTGGTCCAATCTAATAGTTGTATGGTTCTTATAACTTTACAAGGATCTTATTCTTTAGTTGAGGAAATATTCTTTTATGATTTTTGTTGGAAATATTTCCTGTGTATTTGAGCTGGGTTTCTTCTCTTGCCCCTCTACTTATCATTCTCAGGTTTGGTCTCTTCACAGCAATCCAGATTTCTGAATGTTTTCAGTCATTACTTCTTGTTTGATTGTCTGTTTGTCTTCTCTTTTAACATTTTCTCTAATCAATGTATCAGTTTCTTTTGTTGTATCTTCAATATCAGATATTCTTTCTTTCACACCTTGAATTCAGTTGATGATTGCCTCGGTGGATCCTCTTTGAATTTGTACATTTTTATTTCTAGAATTTCCTCTGTCGGGTTTTTATTTCACTTCTATCTCACTTTCATATCTTGAATGGTTTTATTGATTTCTTTCAGTTAGTGCTTTCTTTGTTTGTTTTAAAGGTTTGTTTAGTTTTTCCAGTTTTGGGTTATATTTTCCGATTTGTATCCTGCTTAAGGATGTCTATCATTTTAAGCATTGACTCTTTGTAACTATATTCTCATTAGATGCACAGATGAAATTTCATGTGTTTTGGATTCATGAAAGAGTACCTTCCTACCATCTTATATGACATTTTTTTTTCTCCTTAGAATGGTACATGTAATATATATATATATATATATATATATATATATATATATATATATATATATTTGAATATATATTCAAATATATTAAGGTACTTAATATTAATCATGTCAAACTCTCAAATCACAAAGTAATAAAATTTGCCAAAATTTACATTGTCAACTATTTCTTACTTTCTAAATTTTATTTTGGTTTACAGCTGAGGGACACTATCTATAGAGACATACTATGTTATATGCTTGTTTATGCAGTTTAATTATATATCTTAATTTTGAAATAATAAGAATATAAAGTGCATACCAAAATGCCTGAGCAAATAACTCCTTCACCTTCACTAGGTTATCTAACCAATATTACTTTTTCAATTATTAATGCAAAACAGGAGCGATATGATATTTAGAAATTCATTATTAATTTGTGTTTTCAATTCTAAAGCAATATATTAGGGTAAAGTTAATCCTAAAACGTGGGGCAGTGGGTGTGAGGGAACCCAGCTCGGCAACAAGTGGCAGTCTTAGGCACCAGGTTCCCAGCTTCCAGCATTCCATACACCTATGGACACTGCAGAAGAGCTGAGAATAGAATGAGTGTCCCAGGAGCAGCTCATCAGCCCCCGGACCTAAGGGAGGAGAGGATAGGGGGAGAGGGAGCACTGGGTGGTTCCCACTTGGGTGTGGTGTCCCTTCTCCACCAACATAGTTGGTGCTAAGACCCACGCCTTGAGAAAGCCACAACCAATGGCACCTGTTGTTTTGTTAATTAAGCTAAGAGATAGCCTTGATTCCCACCAAACTCCAGAACGCCTGCACAGAAGACTGGGGGCAGGGCTTCCCTTCCTTTTCCACAAATGCTTGTCCACCATTAAACAGTCGTTCTAAGCAGAAGCAACCATGTAGCCTTGGAAATCTTCTTTCTTCCCCACTCCCTTAGTTTCATTTCAGCTTAGGGCCAATCCTCCAGGAACCCCGTCCACTGCGTGCAGTGGACCCCAACACTTGGGCAAGAGTTTTTGGTCTGGTTCATGGCTGGAGCACAGGAAGTCCTTCCAGTTGTAGTTAGAAGCGGCTAGGAATTTCGGAATAATATTTGAAATGTAAATGAAGAAAATACCTAATAAAAGATTGGGAGAGAAGAAGAAGAAGAAGAAGAAGAAGAAGAAGAAGAAGAAGAAGAAGAAGAAGAAGAAGAAGAAGAAGAAGAAGAAAGCTTATCCCATAGTTCAAGCACAACAGGCCTTGATGGGCAGAGACAGTCTATGGTTTTAGAGCTTTATTATAGAAAGGCAGGGGGAAAGAGAAAATTTAAAAGAAAGAGAGACTAGTCATGGCCAAGAGGAGAGAAGGAGGAAAGGAGAGAGAGAAGAAAGGCTAGAGTAAGAGGGAGAGAGGGAGAGGTTAGAGAGAGAAAGAGGGGGGAGAGAGGAGAGAAGATTAAGGGGAGTAAGAGGAGTAAGAGCAAGAGATCAAGAGAGTGAGGAGGGGCCAAACAACCCCCTTTATGGTGAGCTGATGCTAGGTAACTGGGGAGGAGTTTAGCCTGAAGGTCAGAAGCTTGTGATATTGCCTACATGACTACTAGCCATGCTTCTCTTGTAGGGGCTGAGGGGGCGGAAACTTCTACAGAGGCCAGGTTCAAGAAGACATGAGGGAACACCTACTGTGCTATGTAGGTGAATTATCACCACTCCAGGGTTCAGACCTCAGCTCCACTGGAGACTAGACTGTCTTTGCATAGTGCAATGTCCCAAAAAGTCAAGGGGTAAAACAAGTATATCAAGTTTCATTCTTTTTCTTTTTTTTTCAATTTTATTAGATTATTTTCTTCATTTACATTTCAAATGCTATCCCCAAAGTCCCCTATACCCTCACCCACCCTCCTCCTCTACCCAACTACTCCCAGTTCTTGGCCCTGGCGTTCCCCTGTACTGGGGCATATAAAGTTTGCAAGATCAAGGGCCTCTCATCTCATTCATGGTCGACTAGGCCATCTTCTGCTACATATGCAGCTAGAGACACAAGCTCTGGGGGTACTGGTTAGTTCATATTGTTGTTCCACCTATATGGTTGCAGACCCCTGCAGATCCTTGGGTACTTTCGCTAGCTCCTCCACTGGGGGCTCAGTGTCCCATCCAGTAGATGAATATGAGCATCCACTTCTATACTTGCCAGGCACTGGCATAGCCTCACAAGAGAGTGCTATATCATGGTCAGGACAGCAAAGTCTTTCTGGCATATGCAATAGTGTCTGGGTTTGGTGGTTGTATATGGGATGGATCTCCGGATGGGGAAGTCTCTGGATGGTCTTTCCTTCTTTCTTAGCTCTGAACGTTGTCTCTGTAACTCCTTCCATGGGTATTTTGTTCTGTATACTACAAAGAAGTGAAGTAACTACACTTTGGTCTTCTTCTTCTCGAATTTCATGTGTTTTGCAAAATCTATTTTGGATATTCCTATTTGTAAATGTGAGTAGACGGCCCTCACCCCTGCTAGGATAGATGATGTGGTACATTGTGTTTTGCCATGTCTCTTTCAATCTAACCTTCAATAGTAAGAACAATCAGTTATAATTAGCAGGTTATGATAAAAACATATAATCAATGTTGACAATTCTCTCCAGATTTTAATATTTTCCTAAAATAATAATAAAGAAATGTTTCGAGATCAATTGCTTTTGATTAATTGGAATAGGAATGCCATAGAAAGAAAACTTGTAAGCATATGTATCATTTGAGAATGTGGCTAGGTATGTAACTTCAGATTAGTTATTATAAAATTCTTTCAAGGTAGGTTATTTTGAAGACCTGCATTGCATTTTGTCCTTAGTTTGATCAGGCAACAACATGGAATATAAAATTTAAAGTTCAAATGGAAACTAAACTGACTAATATAGGATATAGTTGAGAAGATCAATAACTTGTACAGGTCATGCATTAGAGTCAAAATAAAATGAGTCACTATTCAGACATGGTAATTCAGAAAGTAGAAATGCATTATTTTGCATTTCAACAGCATTTCCTTACATCCTGTCAAAGCCATCTTCCATAATTAAGTCTCTGCTTTGTAAGTATGGAAACCCATTTTATTCCCTACTGCCAACAACTAAGTCTAGACCTCTTGGTTACCTAGCATGACCTTCCCAGTATCTAGAGAGAGATTATGTTTGCTTTGAATCCTACTGATACCCAACGTGTTTGTAAACTGTGCATCTCTGTCACACATTATCTAACCTGTACACATTTTACTTTTTAGTGCCATTTCTATAAGTCAGAATACTACATAGAAAGAGTTGGACAAAGATATGCATTTACTATTTGCGAGAAAATCAAAGATGCTATCTCTGATCCAGTAATTCAAATATATTCTCATAACAAAAAGTTAATGATGTCCCTGAAGGTCTTAGAAAACAAATAAAGAAAATCTCAAGACAATAGAAAGAGATAATCAGAATCAGTGCTGATGAAAAGGAAATGGAATCAAAATAATAATACAAAGAACCAATGAAAATGAAAGCTTGTTCTATGAGAAGATTACTAAGTTTCAGGAAATTTTAGCCAAATTAAGCTAAATAGAGAGGGGATTCAAGATAACAAAATTAGAGGCCAAAGGGAGACATACAAAAGACTAAGAAAAGTCAGAGTCATTAAAAAATATTTTAAAAATCTATATTCCACCAAACTAACAAATCTAACAGACACAGAGGGACTTTCAAATATTCATAGGTAGGATCTATCAGTGATGAATCAAAATGAATTAAATAATGTATATGGATTCATAACATCCAATGAGTTATAGCTATAATTATATATAATCTACTTTTTAAAAGCCCAGGACCAGATGCATAAACCATAGAATTCTGCTAGTCCTTCAACACCAGTACTCCTAATGTCACATTATAGATTGATAAAGGGGGAACATTCTTAAATTATTTTGTTTTTGTTTTTGTTTTTCAAGACAGGGTTTCTCTGTGTAGCCCTGGCTGTCCTTGAACTCACTCTGTAGACCAGGCTGGCCTGGATATCAGAAATCTGCCTGCCTGTGCCTCCCAAGTGCTGGGATTAAAGGCATGTGCCACCATACCTGGAATTTAAATTCTTTTTACAAGTCCCATACCTTTATAGTAAAGCCAGAAAAGACAAAAGAATAAAACAATAACAAAACTTATGGACTCATATTTCTGATGAATATGCATGTAAAATTTTTGCAATTAAAATATCAGAATGTATCAAAGAGATTACCAGGCATAATCAAGTTGGTTACATCTCAGAGATAAAGGAATGGCTCATTATCTATAAATCAATAAATGCACTCCATCCCATAAAGAGACAGGAGGACAGCAATTACATGATGATGTCAGTAAACAATTCCATGTGTCTTTACATACTTCATTATTGCAGCATTGTTCTACTTCAAAGTTTCAAAACCAATCAATATTTCCACCATTTCATATTTATTATGGAAATTTATATGAAGGGTTGTAAGGGTGGCTTGATAAGAATTTTTATCCTTCTGTGTATCTATCTTCGATCGTTTGTGCAGTGGATAATTGTTATATCTGACATATACTCAAATATTAGGTTCTGAAAAATCCTCTAAATATTATTATAATAGCTACCATGTGTACATTAAGAAAAACAGGTGTAAGAAATCCAAACTGCAAGTCTAATTTTATAAATATGAGTAATTACATTTCACCCAAGTTATTTAAGGATTCTGTTTTGATAGACTGTTCTGAAGCAGTATTTGCATTACCATGTACCAAATTCCATTCAGCTTTTATGGTAAAAGTTTACTTTTTCTAATCAGCTAAGGTGATGGACACATTTACAGGATCATAAGATTTTGAAATATATTTCAAATATAGATACTTTCATAATTATTTTCAATCTCTAAGTAGTTATACTTTCATGTGTGATTTGCATAATATTTACAAGAGCTTCTTTTCATATATTTTAACTTTGTATTATCAAAGCAATGCCACCTCGACAAAGTTGGTCACAATTTTAAGATGCAAACAGGAAGAAAAGCAGACACACCACAGTGGATGTGGAGAGCCCAAAAACTTTCATCCCTTCATAACAAATGACAGGGAGTTGATGAATGCCAACAGTCAAGAGTACACTTATAAATATAGTTACAGAGCTTTATAAAACAATTAATTCATGCATTCTGGAAACAAAATTGTGAGGATGTAAATATTTCCTTTCAAAATAAGATCCTTAGACCAGTAAGCACATTTCCATATAAATCAAGGCAAAAAAGCTACTTCTCTGGACAGTACAAAGGAAGCTTAATGCATGTCCAAGTTCTGTATCACTTTACCACTCAAATCCGATGCCCATAAGTGCCCTTCAGTAGAGTTCAGCTCCAGAGATGATGCCTCATTGTCTCATTGATCCTCTCCCTCTCCCTCTCTCCCTTTCTCTCTCTCCCTCTCTCCCTCTTTCCCTCTCCCTCTCTCCCCCTCCCCCTCCCTCTCCTCCTCCTTCTCCCTCTTCCTACCCTCTTCTATCCCCCTCTCTCTTCTCTCTCTCTTGCTCTCACTCTCTCTCTCTCTATGAAAGAGAGAGAGAGAGAGAGAGGTGAGAGAGAGTGATTGAGAGAATGAGAGAAAGGCAAAAGAACAACAGTATTTACTTAGTGAAAAATTCACTTCATTAATTGGCAATAGACTTCAGTCGGTAATATATTTGCATAGTATGCAAGACATGTAATATTAGATCTCTAGCACTTCTGAAACTAGGTGTGTTCCTATATTCACAGCAAACAATAGGTGATGTTAGGTGGATCCGTGATTGAATGTCATCTTTGACTAGAACAATAAAATCAAGGTCAATATAGAGATAAGAGTCTTTATCTCAAAAACCTGCAAACCCATACATATGTATATCTAGTGAAGATGCTCACTGTATCCACATGTAAAATAGATAATAGGCACATAACACATTTGATATGTGTTACTTTCTTCATAAAACAATTTGCATAATTAGTATTTTATATTAGAATACATGAAAACAAGCTTATTTATTACATTTATGACAATTCTGTTGTATTTCTGAGTATAGAACCAATTTAGCAATTGTAATACAAAAATAGAGTAATATGGGTATGTTATAAAGGAGAGATAATTGCTCATGTACACTACAGTATTAGAAAATATTATTTTTATGATACACAATCATGAAAAGTTATTGTTAATAAATATGAAATATGAAATGGACAGTTCTGTTTACATAATTATTAAAATAATTTTAATAATTTTCAAATAACTGGTTTTAATGTTCTCTATTAAAAGTTAATATTGTAGAGATGTTTTATTTTTAAATAGAGTTAACATATGTAATTAACCCCACAAAGAAATCTTTCTGGGATCATAGACAATGTTCTTAATCCAAAGGTGTTATACAGTCTGGACAACAGCCTCAAAATTGCCTGAGTTGTACACTGGCTCAGATACAAAAAGAAGGTGGGAAAGGACATTGCAGAACACGTAGTAATTTGTACTCAAATGTGTTTTGAGAGAAAAAAGGAAGACAATTTTGAAATTTGAGTGAGGGATGTGAGGTTTTGTTTTGTCAAAGGTGAAAAAAATCTAGGTTCAGTTAAATTCTTTACAAAACAAACAAACAAAAATAATCACACAAGTGAAAAACTATGAATAACAGTTGCCAGACATGAGCAACACATTTGCCAGACTTTCTACTGGGTGCATTACTGTTTTTGTTTTTGTTTTTGTTTTTCTTTTTCTTTTTCTTTTTGTTTTTCTTTTTCTTTTTCTTTTTTCTTTTTCTTTTTCTTTTTCTTCCTTTTTCTTTTTCTTTTCTTTTTCTTTTTCTTTTTTCTTGTAGTCCTAATACAATTCATAGATAATGGATATACTCTAACACAAACCAACTCTACTTTAAAAGTTTTATTTGCAAAATACATATACCAGAATAAGTTGCTAGAAATTTAGTTGGCATTCAGCTTTTCACTTTTTCTCAAATAAAGGCCAGAGGAAAAAAAATAATTTTCTACAAGAAAATTCAATGCATAATGTATGACATAAGCAATTAATTTTTTCCTTTGGTAATAACAGAAAAGTTCCCTGAGGGATCAAGTGGGAGGGAGCAGAAAGAAAAAGTAAGTTAATTATTGCCCCAAATTAATTCATTTTATTTCTTCTTATTCATTTAATTCTAGTAGTTGCATAAGGAGACAGGTCAATGAACGGTCCTGAAGGTAACATTATTATTATCATAGTTGTCATTATTTAGCAATAACAGTAGGTAAATACATGCAATATCTGTTGTAAATTAGGAATATTATATATACATTCTTTAGGTCTAGTATAATATATAAGTTCTCTTGTGTCAGTAATTCAGTTAGATTTTACAAAAGTTTCATGCATTCTTAATATTCTATTGCATAGATCTAGGTGTCAAGGGAGAGGGTTTTAAATAAATTGCTCAAGGTTAAACATCAAATAAAAAATTAGGAGGTAGAAAATAATTAAAAGTAAACATTATAGACCACTAATCTCGAATACAAATAAGGCATATTATGGAAATGTTTGAAATTAGTTTTTAGTGCTAATAAAATCATGTCCATGTTCTGTTATGGTATTAAAATTCTATCGAGTTTTTAAATTTTTTCTAGTCATGAAACATTTGAATTAACATTTGTAGCATTATTTATAGTAGAAATATGTAATTTTATACAGTGGAAGTTACTAATAAAGGTCATATTTTAAATATTAATATGAGTAAGAAAATGTACAGAATAACATAAACTAAACTGTTTTAATTTGATCTAGTATATTTTATGAACATTAAAATTATAATTTAGTTGGATATTTTGCTTATGTTTTAAATTAGAAAATGGAATTTTAATTGTTTTTAGAATTCTATCATATGTAAGTTGATTTATATTACTTATATAGAGCCATTTTACTACTTTTTATATAAAAATGAATGATCAATACACTTTTTTTTAGTTATAGACATCTTTGCATTGGTTACTCTGTTGCACACAGGGACCAGATATTTATTAGAAAGATCCATTACTTCTGGTTATTTTGAAATACACACAAGAACTCATTTACTATGTAGAATAGGTCGTTCATATTTTCTTGAGGATAAAATATATATATTGTACCTACCAGTAACTGATTATAGTAATCAGAAATCCAGGATGAGGTGGGAGTAGTACAGTTAAGGTCATGGAAAGGATGCAGGAACTGTATAATTCCACTACCTTGGTCTCTTGAGAAGATAGTGGGCCTATGATTGGGCTCTCCTAGAATCCATTTTGCAGTATATTTTAGAGACTAATCTTGAGAAAATGATGTCTGTTGTTCCTTTACTCATGTGCAACAGTATTTGCATGACTGACATAAGCTTTCTCTGAACCTCTACTATGTAATATTTCTAAAAGTGAAATGCTCAACATACTGAAAACTTGTAACTTTGCCTGTTTAAGAGCTAGCAGTAAGCTATTGCCCTTCCTTCTCCCACCATGACATGATTAATCAGCTGCCAAACTTAGAATTCTCTAAGTGAATTATGGCAAAAATTTTAAAAATTCCCAATTTATTACCTATTCTGGACCAGCCAGTCTCCTCTATTCCAACAAATTATTTTATCAATAAGTGACAGTGACCATAGAATATACAAAATGCTATGTATACCTTGCTTCCATCTATGTATTTAGTCTGGACTTTGGTGTATAGAATACCAAACTCAAGCTAAATGATACAAACTGAGGAGCACTGACTGCCTCAGTATACGTGTGATATATGAACTGTGTTCTGTAGTATGCAATAGGATCTTTTAGGTAATAGAAGACATTTATATTTTCTTAGGGTGAAATGTGTACATTGTACCTCTCTAGAAACTGCTTGTTGTCCTCTGAAGTATAAAATAAAATGGAAAGCATAAAGTTAAGGCATTTTTCCTTCATTTGTTGTCCCCAAAACTGATTATATTAACAATCAAAAAATATTATAGCCCAATAGTATAATTTATCAATATCGCCTAGCCTAGTTTATTATCAAGAAATCCAAACTAAACTGTCAAGGTCACATATTTAAAAATACTTTTCATTTCAAAGAAGTAACCTCAACTGTCCTAGACTAAATAACATTACTTCTATATTATATTCTAATATACAATGAAAATAATTCATAGAAATTGTTCATGTGGCTAAATAAAATAGATTTGAATTCATTGTTAAATCCTAATGAGAATATTTGTTGCTTATTTTTTATGAGATGGGAATTTTTTGTTAAATATAAAGGGAGGAAATTCTTAATATCTGCCCCACACATGGCTTATGTTTTAATACTGGAGGAAAAAGGAAACTACATATTTTTATATTATTATTTATTATTATGTAGCTAAGTGGTGTACATTTTTAAGCATTGGTGAAGTAAGCACTACTAAAAGTAAATTAGTAGTCAGTGTGTCTTCCTAAGTAAATCATCACTGATGAAATACAAACTATGAGGAGATAAGAAGTCAGTCTGGCGGTTTCTCAGAAAATTGGACATAGTACTACCAGAGGATCCAGCAATACCTCGCCAGGGCATATACCCAGAAGATGTTCCAACTGGTAAAAAGGACACATGCTCCACTATGTTCATAGCAGCCTTATTTATAATAGCCAGAAGCTGGAAAGAACCCAGATGTCCCTCAACAGAGGAATGGATACAGAAAATGTGGTACATTTACACAATGGAGTACTATTCTGTTATTAAAAAATGAATTTGTGAAATTCTTGGGCAAATGGATGTATCTGGAGGATATAATCCTTAGTGAGGTAACCCAATCACAAAAAAAGTCATTGAATATGCACTCACTGATAAATGGATATTAGCCCAGAAACTTAGCATACCTAAGATACAATTTGCAAAACACAGGAAAATCAAGAAGGAAGATCAGCAGGTGGATACTTCATTCCTCCTTTGAATAGGAAACTAAATACCCATGAAAGGAGTTACAGAGACAGAGTTTAGAGCTAAGATGAAAGGATGGACCATACAGAGACTAACCCAACCGGGGGATCCATCCCATAATCAGTCACTAAACTCAGACACTATTGCATAGGACAGCAAGTGTTTACTGAAGGGACCCTGATATAGCTGTCTCGTACAGAAGTGGATGCTCACAGTCATCTATAAGATGGGGCACGGGGCCCACATTGGAGAAGCTAGAGATAGAACCCCAGGAGCTGAAAGGGTCTGCAATCCTAGAAGAGGAACAACAATATGAACTAACCAGAACCCCCAGAACTCGTGTCTCTAGCTCCATATGTAGCAGAAGATGGCCTAGTCGGTCATCATTGGGACGAGAGGCCCCTTGGTATTGAAATCTTTTTATGCCCCAATACAGGGGAACGCCAGGGCCAAGAAGTGGGAGTGAGTGGGCAGGGGAGCAGGGCGGTGGGAGGAGGAAGGGAAATTTCGGGATAGCATGTGAAATGTAAATTAAGAAAATATCTAATAAAAAAGTGGAAAAAAAAGAATAAGAGGAAAGATATGAAGATGTTGACATGACATTGTGAGACTCCAATAACACTGACAGAAGAGAGAATAGCATGGGCAAATAAAGCAGAGTGATAAATGCTGGATGCCTCAGAATACAGTTGCTTGTTTTCATAGGTGGTAAGAAGCTTTGGGACTACTCCATGTAAGAAAAAGAAAGGTTAGTATCATAATACCATTAATTAGATGCTAGCTCTGTCATTGAATGCGTCCTTAAATTTGGTCACTATCTACATAGTGTTTTTAGTTTTCAGCTTATTGTCTATTCTCCATTATAATGATGCAAATAAAGAAATTCAGCCTAGGGCTAGGAGTGGTGGCGCACACCTTTAATCCCAGTACTCAGAGTGCAGAGGCAAGTGGATTTCTGAGTTCGAGGCCAGCCTGGTCTACAAACTGAGTTCCAAGACAGCCAGGGCTATACAGAGAAACCCTGTCTCGAAAAACAAAAACAAAAACAAAAACAAAAACAAAAACAAAAACAAAAACGAAATTCAGCCTTTCTCTATAGATTATAAACTGAGGTTCATAAAGATTAGATGGGTCCTCAAGTTCACAGTTATGTAAATTAAAGTAAATTTGCTCACACTCATATCAAGTGTCACAAAATTATTCTGAGAAACAGTACAGCTTATATAATTTGATTTCTATTATTAACTTATATATTGCTTATTTTAAAGAATTGCTATTAGAAACTTCTATATAAGATTGAGAGTTTGATAAAGAGTTTATTAACATGAAATTATAAGATATGCATAAATGTGTTCATTTAGTTGTTATTAAACTGTCCAAAAATCAGAAAATGTGTTCAACATAGAAAACATGAATTTTTGCAGCACTTGTGATTTATGAAAAAATAAACCACTAATACTGTTTATTATTGTTTCTAGCAATTTATGAATTATTTAATATTAGATATCACTCTGAAGAATGATGAAAAGTTTACTTTTTTTTTTTTTTTTTTTGGTTTTTCGAGACAGGGTTTCTCAGTGTAGCCCTGGCTGCCCTGGAACTCACTTTGTAGACCAGGCTGGCCTCGAACTCAGAAATCCGCCTGCCTCTGCCTCCCAAGTGCTGGGATTAAAGGCGTGCGCCACCACCGCCCGGCAAGTTTACATATTTTACTATAAATATGAATATAATTACTCTCTTTTTAGATTGTATCTTGTATTGGACAATCTTATCACTATATAAATTGCAGTATGTTTCTCACTAATCTGCAAACAGTAACCCTTCATAAGCTATAGACACTATATTTTATATCATGTATAAGCTGTTCATACAGATGCTAGCAGGCGAGGTGTGCTTAAAATTCCTGCTATGATCCCAATACCTATTTTTTTCTTAAGTCCATTGATTTCATATTTAACCATTTTTGTTAATCAGACTTTCCAATATTACAGCAAATGTTCCATAACACTTTTAAATTTTTCAAAATAACTGTTCAGAGGGTGATTTTCTTCATTATAATTTCTGAAATATTATTGAAGAGTAGGACATTGTGATAGGAATAATAAATTTCTAATGAATTCATCTCCGGGTGTATTATAGGTTTTAGGCTTTTCTTTGTAACATTTCTGTTTTGTACTTTATTTCTGCCCAGAGCATAACACTATTGATGTGTAATTATCTACAATAACAGACAGTGTCTCATCTACTTTACTATCTTAATTGGTATATTTCAAATGTGACTGCTTCATGGTCTTATGAGTAATGTCTGTGGTACAAATAAAATTTTTCACATTCCAAATTGATATTCTTTTCCTTTATTATGTTATATGGGTGTATATGTTTCTGATTACAAAGAAAAATATAGCTATTCAACTCCCCCATTACATACAAAATTATTTGAAATATTTCATATACATATACATAGTTTAGTTCAAGGTCATACAGTAAACAAAATGCACACATCATACATTTTAAAACCATTGTACTCAATACATTATTTACAAATGAAATATCAAATTTGAACTCCATCTTGATTTGGATATAATAAGAAACAGTCTTTAAAAGCCAGTTTAAAATACAGTGTTTTATTACCAATTACAATGTAGCCTAATTTACCCTGAAATTTTGTGACTGACAGCTTAGTTCCTCCACAATGCTATAATGAGAAGATTCCATTGTGTCTTATTTCTATTTCAATTTTTTAAATGACACTGGGTAATAAGCCACATGCTAAGCTCATAACAGAAAATTAATGAAGAGAGTGGCATCATGTTTTTATTTGTGTAAATAGAGATAGACAGTGCAGGTGATTATAATATTTGGGGTAAATAATAATTCAAATTTGAATCCAGTAGAAATGTTATTTAGCTATTTCAACTTCAGTAGAAAGCAAAATGTCCTTAAAATTTTATGGATATTCCATTGGTTTCATTAGTCATAATTTAAACAAGTAAATGTTGACAAGTAAATACAATACCAAATGGTCATTGTAATTTTACATGAAAATGAAAGTCATTTGGAGTTGCTAAAAATATAAATCTATGAAAGCCCCTAAGCATATCACTTGATTTCCTTCTTTGTGAAAACTCAAAATAATTAAACAACACAAGTTACCTTGTAACTCTGATTAATTTATATATTAAATAGAGCCAAATTTGGAGTATTAAGGAGTAATGTCTGAAAACATTTTAAAAGTTTTCTAACAATGCAGAGTATCTCAATCAGAAAACTGGTTATTCTTATAAAGAAAATATTTGTAGGCCTTTATGAAACCACCCAGATTTTTCCTAGTTGTTAAAATTGATTTCTTCATAGTATCAAGAGCATAGTACACATAGAGTCTTCCTACTTACTTCATAAAAGAATGAATGGATGGAAAACTATGCAAATAGATTTCTTTGCAAATTTCTCATTTGTCCTTTAGAATTGTTGAAAATCTACATTGGATTACATGGAAAAATTCTAAATGACCATTTCAGTGTTTCAGTGTTTCAGTGTTGTACTCATTCTTTGCAGTGACATATCAACTCTGAATGGTTGCATCCCTCCCAACCTCTGTGTTGAACAAGAAATCACCATAACTGTGTACTTGAAGAGATCACAATTTTACAAATCAGGTCTCCTTCCAGCAGAAAGCCGGAGTAGGAAATTCTCACCAAAGCCTGTCATTTTATGTAAATATACCTTAATATTTATTGCACGCTGATATTATAAAGCCTTAATTGTTGGATTGCACTGCAGAGCCAAACATGCTTGCTAATCTTTTAAAACGAGGTCCCAGGTCATTAAGGTAATCAAAGTCATCCTCCTGATCATTGTCTCTGGATCCCAAGGAGCTCAGAGAGCCAGCTGATGACCCTGTTCCCTCATAGGCAAATGTCTGTAGAGAGTCAAAGGGGGGAGCACATGGATCTGTATTGGCTTCTTCAAGCTTCTCTAGGATAAACTTTCTAAATATGGCGCTGTCTGGGCCCACCTGCAGGGACTGCCTGTACAGGCTCCTGATCTCTGCGCTCTTGCTTCTCTGTGGCTTTCTTTCTCTCATTACTGTACTTTGTCTCAGCTCTACAATATCAAAGGCTTCTGAGTCTTCTTCCCCGCCTCCTTCATCATCATAGCAAAATATATTCTCCCTAAAATCTTCAGTCTTCTCTGGAAATAGAGTCTCCTTTCTTCGCTGTTTCAGAGCAAGAATCAAAAAGAAAAACCCTGAGGAAAGGAAATATAAAAAGAACTAAATCATGGTGCATAGTGCAAATTTTGTAATCCTTTTCCTTTGTATATTCAAGACATCACACTAAACTCGATGATTTTAAACAAATAAGTGATACCTGCAAAACAATATGTGAAATACAGCCATTATTATGACTGATGGTTTAGAGTTATGTACAATGAAAATAGAGTGAACAAATTTGGTTCTTGCTCAACTTAAAACTCAAAGTGGAATTTAATTTTGTTCCAATATTAAACAGAACAATGTACAATAATTGAATATTTTCTAATATGAATGTACTTAGTGACCATGATCCTTGCTAATGAAAGTTCAGAAAGAAAACATTTGATATTCTTTGAAGCAAAATCATGGTACAATTATTTTTGAAGTTAGTATTAATATATATATATAGATAGATAGATATAGATAGATAGATAGATAGATAGATAGATATAATTTATATTATATATAGACTACAAAGGGTATATATAAAAATTTAAAAAGGTATATATATATATATATATATATATATATATATATATATAAATTTAAATAATTTACATTATATATAGACTACAAAGGGTATATATAAAAATTTTAAAAGGTATATATATAAATGTAAATAATTTATATTATATATAGACTACAAAGGGTATATATATATATATATATATATATATATATATATATATATACACACACACACACAAATATATGTGTGTGCATTTGTATTTGTAAACAATTTATATATCAGACTTTGTTATAAAAGCTTAAATTTTACTGATAAACTTTATAACTTTATTTTATTCTTTTTTCTTTTTTTTGAGACAGGGTTTCTCTGTATAGCCCTGGAACTCACTCTGTAGACCAGGCTGGCCTTGAACTCAGAAATCCGCCTGCCTCTGCCTCCTAATTGCTGGGATTAAAGGCATGTGCCACCACTGCCAGGCTTTAGGCTTTTTTCTATGAAAATCATATATTATCATTTTGATCTATGAAAATTGAGAAAAAATTATAGGAGTATAATATCACTACAAGAAGAGAGAATATGCCAGCATGCAATATGAAAAAACATTCTTATTTGGATTCTTTGATTTTCAGAAATTTTAAATTATCAAGTATCTAATCATACTACAAATTAGTTAAACTCAGTAGCTTCTATTGGAGATCATTTTTAAAAACTGTAGTACTATAACAATTTTAGAATGCAATGCTTTTTAGTTTATGTTTGTGTATCAACAATAATAAGTCCTTCCTTAGCTTTGTATATTATGTACCTCTTCGGTATTTCATATTATAACCTTGGAAATAAATATGAAGTGATCTTATTAAAATTATAGCCAAGATATTTATATTGAATAGTGTTTCTTGAAAATATTGAGTCAACACTCAAAACAATAGAAAAAGAGGACATTATAACTGATCAAACAGAAAACATGAAATTGACAGTAGTCACAACATACTGATGAATTGTACAATGTGAAAAAAAATGAATGAATTCCTACAACATATAATCTATCAAGACCATACTTAGGAGTAATGAGAAATCTTCATGCTAAATAACCAAATTAAAAAAAAGAGAGAGAGAGAGAGAGATTGGAACAATATGACTAAAATGAAAAAGAAGAAAACTCAAAGACATCATGTTTTTTAATTAAATTCTACCAGACAGGTTATAAAGAATTCTCAGAATCTTATAGCATTCATAAAGAAATACTAATTTGATTATCGATACATGAAATGACTATGTTAATCAATACCTGAAATATTTTTATAGATATTTATTTATCTAAAACTTATGTGTACGAATGTTGTACCTGATTCTTTGTAAGTCATTATACACGTAACTGAAGATGCCAGAAGAGGGTATCCGATCCCTATGGAGCCAGAGTTACAGGTAGCTGATGGTAGCCCTGGGGCCTTGTGTGCACTAGAAATTAAAACTCTACAATGCCAGAACACCAGTGCTCTGAACTGCTGAGCCGCCAATACAGCACAAGACATCTAAACTTTTATGTGCACTCTAGCCACATTCATGATAGATAAGACTATGGAATCAAATTACTATAGGTTTTGTGCGTGCGTGTGTGTGTGTGTGTGTGTGTGTGTGTGTGTGTGTGTGTGTGTGGAGAAGGGGGAAGAGAGAAGGGTGTCTATGTGAGAGAGAGAGAGAGAGAGAAACAGAGACAGAGAGGCAGAGAGAGACAGAGAGAGACACA
This sequence comes from Mus minutoides, assembly GCA_902729485.2. Taxonomy (NCBI): domain Eukaryota; kingdom Metazoa; phylum Chordata; class Mammalia; order Rodentia; family Muridae; genus Mus; species Mus minutoides. The sequence goes on along the minus strand of CACVCL010027429.1, from coordinate 8,507 downwards.
GAGAGAGAGAGAGACAGAGAGAGACACACACACACACACACAGAGAGAGAGAGAGAGAGAGAGAGAGAGAGAGAGAGAGAGAGAGAGAGAGATTATTTGTTGAGACCATTAAAATGATGCACTCTTATTAGATGATGACTGGGCATGAATGTAGTTCTTTCATTCAGAAGGATAGAATGAAGAACTAACAGCCTAGTGATCTCTGTTATGTGGTGGGTCAGGCCATATCAAACATCTATGATCAGGACTAGACTGCTAGATATCTAAATGACACTTATAATACTTACAATTTTCCCCAAACTCCCACAACTTGAAGCAACAGAGCTTATAGCCCAAATGCTTCCCTATCTGGTTGATCAAGCCTCCCAGGGCCCTAAAGTTAGATTAAGTAGCCTATTTCTAGAACAAATCTTTGTGGAAAAAAAATAATATGTACCCTCAACCGAGTTTTGATGTTATTATACTTCCTTGTGTAGTAGTGATTGCATGAAACAAGGAACCATTTTTTTTTCAAATTATACTGTTTTTACATTTTCTACCAAAATACCACATGGCCTCAACTCTCTAGAAGTTGTGATTCAGTTTGCCAAAGTCAATTTGATCTTAATTTTATACTTACCTCTTCAAGGCTCATTTTTTCAAATGATACCTGCAGCTACTCCCTCAATTATTGACTTTCAAAAATTAGCAGTATCCCTTTATGGCATGAATGATCTCAGAAAACATTACATTATATTTATAATTACTTAGAAAGAATAAATTCTCAAACCTCCTTTCAAAGCAAGGTATCCATAGTTAATAATTGAATATTTAAAATTATTAAAATAATCATGTGCCTTCCACACAAAAAATTATAAATGATGGTCATAATTATGTTAATGTCATTCATATGAACATTTTGCAATGCAATGTTATATTGTATCATCAAAACATGAACAGTTTTCAAATAAAGTTAATTAAAAGTATAAATTGAATAGATATACTATGCTAAAATTGAAATACTTATCATAAGTACTCATTATATAATTTCAGATATTGTACTACAAAGAAGCTGAATAAAGGAGGTTATAGAGTTGGCTAACCAGTTAGCACTGGTGGCTTTTTCAGAGGTCTCGAGGTCCATTCCCAGTAACCAGATGGTGGCTCACAACCATCTATAATGGGATCCGAAGTTCTCTTTTTGCTTACATAAAGACAATGATAATGTAAACATATACATAAAAAGACCTCCAGGAAATAATATTCTAATATTAAATGGAGCATTATTTTATGAAATAAACATTTATTAAAACCAACTCTATTTGGTTTTAAATTTTAAACATATTCAGAGCAAATAAACATATGAGCATTATTTTTGTAATTACCTCTTCTACATATTCATGGGGATTTTTGCAAGTTAAGGTTTGTTACATTCAATACAACTTACCGAATATTACCATAACACATATCACGATGGCAATTATTGCCTCAGTTCTGAATCCCATGATAAAGAGAAGTCCCTTGTTAGCACAAGTCTCTGTGTTTCTACTGTCTCCACAGTCACAGACTTGTATAGTGAGAGTGTTTGTGCTTGTAAGAGATGGGATTCCATTATCAGCAATCAAGATTACCATGTAGAAGACAGCCTCTTCTTTAAGGTTAAAACCAGTTCTATTACTCAGAATTACAGCTGTGTTATCTAAAACAGAAACCCATATTTACAATTTTTTTCAACAGTGTAAAACAAATCTGTAAAATATAGGTACTATGGACAAAGATGTTTAAATGTAATCATATCTGTGCTAGCAAAAAACAAGTCTTATATTAAAATATCCAGCAAAAACTCATTTGGAAAAATGGATATATGAATTATATGATTAGATTAAATATTTGAATCACTCCCAAAGATTCTGGAAATTATAGGAAGAATAGTGCACAGAAAAGAAAATGTGTCTCTACTTAGGCATCAATACTGGTAGAAGTTATTAGCATTAAACCTATAATGAGGCTCTCAGTATATTTGAAAGAGCTTGGCTGAGTACTCCTTTCACAAATACAGAATATGTGCTAGATTTTCTGTATCCTAATTGTAAAAACATGTGCTCTTAAATAATATATGTTCTAATTAGAGAAATATGTAATGCGAATTTGGAGGAAAATCTTATTAGAATATTCATTTTACTGTAATTTGTCAAGTCATATTTCATATAAAATTTTAAAACATGTCTCCTTCACTTATTTCAATTAATTCGCTAAGATAGTAATACTATAGGAATTAGCAAAATTTCAAACTATTAGTAAAAATGAATAAAATGAATGAGTACTTTCATAAATTAGAAAATTTTTTACTAAATCCCAAATACTCAGAATGACATTCGCATGGTTTTCTTCTCTAAAAATTTGAGTTTTCCTTTTCTAGATTTTTGTGTTGGCTTGTTGTTTGATTTTTTTGTTTGTTTTAACATTGGAATAGCCTTCTATGATAACTAATCTTGCTTTTCAAGTTGAAATAAAGAGGACGTCAGTCAAGAAGTGCTTCAATTACCTTGGTCTACTGCCATGACTATGGGATATTATCATTGCTATAGATGCTGGAGGGACCAATGTACTCATGTCACTAAAGAGAGTCAAACAAGCATGAGAAAACATGGCAGTGTGTCATACTTCTCTGTAATTTCTGCTTCAATCTACTTATCTGGCTTCCACCAAGATTGTCTATAAGGCAAGTAAACTCTTTCCTGGCAAAGTTCATTATACTCACTGTTCTAACACAGCAATGGAAAACAAACCAGGACACTTTCTGTTTACCATAAATTTTGTTTGTATCATTAAACCAAATTGATAAGAACAAGAAAACAAGATTCATTTCATTCCAAGTATGTTTCAAATTCATAAGTTTTAGGTATAAAAATAAAATATACATCTATATAATGGGCAAAAATCTCCCTACAGATAATGAAAAAGCAAAAGAATATTTTTTATAATTTATTACTCTTATTCAGAAGGAACAGGAAATCTGCCTTTCCAAAAAAAATACTACCATAGAATACTTATTTTTCTTTTCTTTTTAATGTTCACAGTTGTTTTTATTTTGAGGTAAGAAAGATATTTAAATATTATGTTTATGTAACCTATGCATAATTAAGTCATGCTAATCGCAACTTAAGTATATACCATTACTTCTTCATTTTTACTTCGATAATTAACTATAGGAAATTTGAAAATTGACTAACAATTATGAATAGACATGTGAAGTCACAACCATAGTAATAGGTAAGAGCTTTTCAGACTTTTCAGTATCTTATAATTAAGTATAGCTTCCTATTTTAAATTTAGGTGTATTAGAACAAATTCATAGCCTTACATAAACCAGGCAAAGTAGTTACATCTCTCGCCCTCATACTATTGGTTTTCAACTCTGCTTCTCTAGTTTGAAGCAATATAAGGAATAATAGAACCGGTGTCCTTCAAGTTCATTTTGAGATCATTCTCTCATTTTGACCAAGTACCCTTTTGTTTTCTATCTCAGTAGTATCATGTTGCAAGAACAATAAATAAGCAGTTAGACAAACTCATTGGAATAAAATATTGATTACATCAAATACCCTTATAGATGAGGAGTTACCTTGTTTGTCTGTTAGCATAAAACTTGAGTTGTTTGTGTCTTCCACAGAGTGATTAAAGTAAAAATGGTGATCTTCTATGGACTCATCTCTATCAATTGCACTGATGATCTGAATTATCTTGAAAAATATAAAGAAAATTGATTGCTATTATTTGGAACTGTAAATTGATCAATGCTATTGTTATTTTTACTTTTATTTAATTTTCTTAACATCATTAAGGATATCGCAGACCTCTATATTTCTTTCTTACTTCCTTCTTCCTTCTTAGTCTTTATCTGATTGCCAGTCGTTATGATTTACAGATCTAGTCATGATGATATAGACTTCTTGTATATACATATTTTTGAAGAGTTATTAGACTATTTCCTAAAGTAATGAGTTTTGTAATTGATTTTCAGAAAGAATGCATTTAAAGCTTACAAGCAATGTATAATTAATTGCCTTTGACCCACAAAGATGATAAGCAAAATCTTCCCAATCAAGTAAGTGTCATTATGTATCTCAGATCATAAAACTGTATAGAAATGCAGATATCAGCATATTGGTTCTTAATTAGTTATTTTATAAGAGGACATATATATGTTATTACATTCAGATAAAACATACATTAGTCATGATCACACATTAAGAATGAAAATTAAAGTAAATTGGTTTCTATTTTCTATAATCAAAATGCCTTAAACAGCATTTTATATGAAACTTTCCTTGATTTTAAGATGACAGATCTAAATTAGTAAGTTATACTTTAAAGAACAGCTATTTCTTCACATTCATGAAGAGCAATGAAACAAAAGCAATTGGTACATTATATGTCCATGCTGAATTATATTTTCTTCATAATTTATTTCTAATTAAGTCATAATTATTTAAATATATGATAGAAAATGTTTTATTTAACTCATGTTGTATATGATAGTGCATGATAGCAAGGCAGTAGTTTTATTTGAAAATATTTTTACAATTGTCTTTAGGTTAATTGGGTGAGCAGTTTAAGACTCTAATATTATCAGTCCATATTTTGCTACTTGCAAGTTCTCTATACTGAAACACTTTTAGGATCCCTTTGCAGGCTCATCTGGACCAGCTTTTCAAGAGTTTTTGTACTTCTCTATAATTCTGCTACATGCTTATCAAAATAATTTTCTCCAATAATATTATTTGTAAAAGTGATGCAAGATTGAAAACAAAGGCCGGGCATCATCTTTAATCCCAGCACTTGGGAGACAGAGGCAGGTGAATTTCTGCATTCAAGGCCAGACTGGTCTACAGAGTGAGTTCCAGGACATCCAGGGCTACACAGAGAAACCTTGTCTTAAAAAAACAATAACAATTACAAAACAAAACAAAACAAAATAAAACATTGAAAACAAATTGTAAAAGTTACATTTAACTCATGGAACATACAACACCAATCCTTCCTTGTGAGGTTCTATGCTATACTTGTTGAAAATGCTTATTATTGGTAGAAGAACAATTCAGAAGTTGATAGGCCATTTTTTTGTTGTTGTTTTATGTTTTGGGTTCTGTGTCATTGTATATATTTTTTAATGCTTCTAATTAAAACGAACCAAAATGCAATGTTTCTCTTAAAAACAAAGAACATGAGCTCAGTTTAAAATAAACATAGCTGCATTTATATTTGTTTAATAGGTGGATTTCAAATATAATATACTTTATTCCATTACATTTTAAAAATAGGGACCTATTGATATATTCCTTCCTTAGACTATCTGAGGTGCTATCAAAAAATTCAGTCAACATTGAATATATATATATATATATATATATATATATATATATATATATATATATTATAATATACATGTATACATATATTATTTTATAAAATATACATAGTATATATTATATATATTGTATATACATATATGTGTATACATTTTAAAATAACACATATTTAAGAAAAATTTCATTATTATGCTCATATTTTTGGTATTTAAATGATAACAATGAAAATAACTCATTTCATTGTGCAAATAACAGTCTAAGAGTATGCTTATCCTTAATGTTGTTCAGTTATTTAAACTATGATATTTACTTGATTCAGTCCTATGAACCCTTTGAAATTGATGAGGTTAAAAGTAATGAAATACAAGATTTAATATAAACACAAACTAATCATTATTTTTGGAAACAAGTAGTAGAAATAATCCTAAAAATTTTATAGCAAATTTTGATAGTTCTAAGTTCTAGTATTCTTTTTGCTCTCTGAGCAGAGTTTTGCCTAAGTTCTTCCTGACATGGTACATTTGTTTTCCTATGTATAATAATTTTGAATTCTATAATGAAAATTCCTTATCTCTACTTGCAGAGACACATGTATATATACTGTTAAACAATATATATACATGTGTATATGTATATATTCACAGTGAGCTTTTGAAATAAGTTCTGTCACTAACTTTATTTTGTAAATACTTATATTAAATTTCAGATAATTACTAGGGTCTTAAGAATGAAAATGTACCATACACTGTACTATGAGCATCTTTTAGAGCTATTCTTGTCTGCTATAGAGATTGTTATATTACTATTAATATATTATATATTATATACCTCTTTATAATAAATATATTAATGTAAATATAGATTGTGCTAATTATATATGTAAATATAGATTGTGCTAATTATATATGTAAATATAGATTATGCTAATTATATATGTAGTATATATTAATACATGTAGATTAATATGCATTATACATTACGGGCAATTCAAAAATAAAGGAATGTAAAGTTCTTTTAATTTGATATGAAAATAATTCTAATTTCAACTACTCTGCATGTTTTTTTGATTTTGTAAAATATACAGAGTGATACTGTACACATGCACTGAACTAGTAAAATATTTTAATGTAATTTCAATATGGAATTTCATTCACTATTACTATACAAACTAATAGACTCCATGGTTTCACCTTTTGTCTACCCAACCTCTGGCTGCTACTCAAGATATAAGGTTATATTCCCAAACAGCCTGCTTCTGCAACTGCAGAAAGAAACAACCTGCTTAAGTTTACATGAGAAGCCAAAGGACCTTAGGCTTCTCTAAGACCAAACACACTTAGCCTTCATTGAGGATCCCTCTTGGCATAGGTGGCCATACTGGATCTGTAAGTACCATACTCTGAAAGAGAATGGGGCATTCAGCCTAAACAACTCTGTCAAGGGTCCTTACCAGGTATGACTACCTTCATTACACAGGACCACTAAGGAAAGAAAAAAAAGAAGATCCAAGGTGCTGAGGTGCAAATCTACACCTATATGACTGGGGCTAGTCTGGCTAGCATAGGGGGCAGCTCAATTTTTAAATCTGTGAAGGAAGCACCTGCCACCCTTCTAGATGATATATTAAAAGCTATTCAACTGTCTACATAGTACAATTTAGACTGCGTGATACTTCTCTCAACTCAGTCTTTGGAAAAGTATTCTAAATGAGTCCCTGAGCCTCTGCTGAACTCACTGCAATAACAGTAGGTGACTTAATATGACTTCAGGTTTCCTTGTGCTCCATTATGACAATCTTTGGTGGTGAATATTCCTCTTCCCCCTGTAGCCCTAATTCTATGTTCTGTATCTCTGAAATCATTTCCTTTTTATTCATCACTTCCAGTCTCTTGTTATTCTATGGAGACCGCAGGTGACTGCCTCTTCAATATCCATTCTCAGTCTAACCCTTCATCAGCATATATTAACACACTTTTGGGGAACCCCACTAGCCCCAGAGGAAATGCTCTTCTTGTGCCAATTCTTTGAAATGGTTATCCATCTTTTTGGGTGAGTACCAGGGACCAGTTGAAGCCCCAAAGTAAGTCCTCTACTCACTTTTGCCGTGTCATTTCTTTGATTTTATCGACGAGGTACCCATTTTATCTTTTTAAAATAAGGTTTGACGGTTCTGACAGAGGACACGATGGTTCCTCTTCACTGTCCACTTTCCAAATTCACCCAATGGGAGAAAGCCTTTGAACTTATGAACAGGGACTGAGAGAGTCTAGAGTTTAGCAGTAACTTTGAAAATTAGTAAATAACACAGTCATATGTTAATGAAGAGGTTCATGTTGCTCTTGCCAGGAAAAGAAGAAGGCCTCTCATTTTGTTTATGTAGGATATTTCTTCAAGATTCTGAGGTGGCTTTTGTCTAAATGCCCAGCCTTGTGAAAAAGGACTTTCATGGGGGACCAGACAATACGTAATAATACTTTATAACCAGCTCCAAATTTTTGTTATAAACTACTGTCAAAATCTACCTGGAGTAAGTGGTACATAGGATGACCACCAGACTTTCCTCTTTATTTATATGATTATACTGTTCATTCATTGAGAGTGACATCCTATTTGCCCATAAAGTTGAAGACTTGTTTCCCAGAATGGTGAACATTTGGAAAGGATTAGAAGTGTCTTCTTGACACTTGAAAAGATTAGGTGTGTCTTTGTTGGAAGAGGCGTCACACAAAGTAAGCTTTGAGATTTCAAAAGCCCAAGTGAATCCAAGTATCCCTCTCTGCCCGGCTGCTTGTGGATCAAGTTGTGCTAAGATACTTCTCCAGTACCAGGCCTGTTTGGCTCCTTTCTCTCTGCAACAATGATGATGAGCTAACTTTCTGAAGCTGTAAGCAAGTCCTAGTAAAATGTTTTCCTTTAAAGTGGAACCTAGATCATGACATTTACTCTCAGCAATAGAACAGCTCAATCCAAAGGATGGACCCAACGACTGCGGCTGCCAGGGATCCATCCCACAATCAGTCACCAAACATAGACACTATAGCATATGCCAGCAAGATGGTGCTGAAAGGGCCCGGATATAGCGGTCTCAGGGGAAAATATACCAATGCCTGGCAAACATGGAGGTGGAAGCTCACAGTCAGCTATTAGATGGAACAC